>JAODAL010016974.1:0-79117 GCA_025379985.1 Phyllomedusa bahiana
GTTTCCTTTTTCGTATATGTTGACAGACAGATTAAATGAGTATTTTTGGCAAATTATATCTTTAAAAAACACACATTCAAAAACAAGTAATATTCATGTCTCATGGTAAATGTACTTAAACACTAGGCACCCAGTCTAAAATATTCACAAGCTGCATCCAAAATAAATAAAAATTATGTAAAAAGTAAGTAAGATGCTTTTAGTCAGTAACAAATTGTTGTTAAACTGTAATTTACTGCAATGTGTGAAGCTCCATTTCTTTATGTTGCAAAGAATCTTGTAATTCAGAATGTTTTCCTGTTGTGTCTGAGCAGATGAGAAATTATAAAGACTAATACAACAATTTAACGCTTCAGAGAAACAGTGTATATCATTACTCCTCTGTAGCCAAGCACGCTAATTAA
This sequence comes from Phyllomedusa bahiana, assembly GCA_025379985.1. Lineage (NCBI taxonomy): Eukaryota > Metazoa > Chordata > Amphibia > Anura > Hylidae > Phyllomedusa > Phyllomedusa bahiana. The sequence goes on from JAODAL010016974.1 coordinate 405, forward strand.
TATTTATTGCACCTGTCAAACCAGTAGCCGTGGTCAATCCATTGCCTAAGCAGTTCAATGGGAGGCTGGGCACCATATTTCTCCTTGGCAGGCATGTTTAGGTCATCAACAAAGACAAAAGCTTGTTTCCCCAGTGGAGGACCGTACACCGTCTTCTTTCTCCTGTAAAATTAAACCATTAATTTAGTTCATGTTAATATCCAGTTAACTTTTAACAGCCGAAGAGAAAGTGGTGGAGGTGGGGGTTCTTCTAAGTTACATCATTGTTAGAAACAATTTCAACTTCAACAATCTGTGACCTCTGGCTTTTATCAGATGTGCCTGAAAGGTCACTCAGCATTGTGAAGCGATAGTTATAAATCCACAAGGAATTTAATCAAAGGTGGCAGGGCCTTCTGAGGTAAATAAGCTTCCTGAACTATTTCAGCCAGAACCTTTGTTAAGCACTGACAAGAAAAGTGAATAGCAGGCAGTAGGATTAATCAAACGCTAAGAAATGCAACTAACAGACTTCAGTTTATCTGACAAAACAAGGAAAGGTTTTAATTTGTAAGCCTCAAGGATAATTGTTTTCAGGTACTTAAATGCATCTTTTTCTTTTTGAAAAGAGGAAGCACAAAACAAAAAAGAGAGGCCAAGAAGTAAGACTACCACATTTTTTCTAAAAAAAAATGTATATATATATACAGATGAAGCAAATTTTTAACTTTTTTAAACCCCGTTAACTGTGGTATCTTGGTGGTTTTTATTTTTTTTTAATAAAAATATATTTTTTTTTTAAAATTTTTTTTTAAAATATATATTTTTTTTTATTTATTTTTATATTTTTTTATATATAAAATTTTATATATATTTTTATTTTTAAATTTTTAATTATTATTTTTTTTATATTATTTTATTCCTTTTAAAAAACCCAGAAGTTTTTTTTTACCTATATAAAAGCACATATGCTTTGTTTTTCTCACTATTTTGACATAAAATAAGAATAAACCTTTCCCCGGTTTTAGGTGGGAATCAGGTTTAAACAAAATTATTTTTTATTTGCCAAAATGCCAGAATAATGGGGGAGAAAATTTTTAAAGACTTTTTTTTAAATTTTTCCCAAAGTCAAAAGGGTTTTAATTTTCATTTCTTTTGTTTTTTGGTAGCTTCCCCTTTAAACTGTTTAAATTGGGTAAAAATTTTTTTGGTTATCCTTAAAAGCTTCTCAAAAATAGTTGTGGGAATTTTTGGCCCATTTTTAGGGACGGGAAACTGGTTTTTTAACTGAACCATGTCTGCGGGTTTCGCCTTGTTTGGGCACTGCCTTTTCAGTTTTAAAAACCCAATGATTTTAAATTTGGGATTGAGATGGGGGTTTTGTGATGGTCACTCCAAAAAAAAATTTTGACTTGGTTTCCTTAAACCACTTTGTAACCTTTTTTGACGGGAGGCTTTTGTTCATTGTTTTTGGAAGCCCCTTTTCCCCGCCCAAGTTTTAAATTTTCCCTTATCTGAGGGGCTTGAGTTTTGTTGTTCATTTTGCCACATAACTTTTTCCTAATGTTCCCATTTATTTTGGAAGTGCGCAGCCCCCCTGCAGAAAAACAACCCTAAAACATGTTTTCTGCAAAAACCTCGTGTTTCACAGGGGGATGGTGTTCTTGGGCCCTCCAAGCTTCTCCCTATTTTCCCCCCCAAATCATAAAAAGGGCCCATTATGGCCAACATTTCCCTTTTTTAGTTTCATCAGACCAAAAGGCCCCATGTCCCCAAAAATGTAAAAAAAGGGGTTCTTTGTTCCTGTGTGCATTTGAAACATTTATTGGCTTTTTATGTTTCTTTTGGGGTAATGATAGTTTTGAGCGATTTTTATCGAAAAAGGTTAAATGGGCAAGGTTTTTTTGGTGATCAAAATTTTTCAGATCTGCGTTTAATGAGGTTAAAATTGTGCATAATCTTTTAAAAGATCGCGAAATTTTCGGCGCTTCCTGTAATTTTCCAGCCAGCAAATCAGTTACAAAAATGAGAGGGTGAGATGTGTGGGGCGACGTCGGGGCGGGGAAATTGTAGGGGTTCGATTTGGGGGGAAAATTCCCCATGCCCTCGTATTAAAATAGAAGGCGTTTTGTTCAGTTGTGTTTTCTAAAGGGGTCCTCTGGGAATTTTGGGAAGTGCGTTGCCTTTTGGCCCAAAGAGCTAAAAGCAAAAATTGTCTTTTTCTGCACGGGAAAAACCCTCTACTATTAGCTGTGACCCTTTCCCCAATTTGGTTAGATTAGAGTTTTTAAAGTTTTTATGTAGTTAGCTAGAAAATTTTTAAAGAAAGCTTTCTACCGCTGAAAAAGTCACGGGGGGAGCGGGGGGGGGGGGGGCCCGGGGCAAAACGCGAAAAAGCTCTATCTATAAAAAAAACTGGTTTAAGTTCACCAAGCCCTTAGTTTTGACTTCCCTGCAATATCTTTATTATTAAAAAGTTTGTATTGAAATATTTCCTGGGGTATTGGGCAGCCTTTAACTTATGTTGGATACACATCTTTCTTGTAACTGGGAGGGTTTTTTGTTAGGTGCCAAAAAATCCCCTTTTATTATCAGTAACATTTAGATAAGGGGTTCATTTTCAATTTTACCAATTTTCCCCCTGTGTTGATATATCCCCCTTGCGGTTTAAAATTTCAATCCGCAAATTTTTAGTCGCACAGGTTGTTTGTTTCCAAAAATTTCCGGTATCATACGAAAAACATTTAAAAGTTTCGGTTTTTTGACTTTTTTCGCACCCAGTTTGTTCATTGAAGCAGCATCCACGTAAATCTTAAAACGCAAATTTTATTGTCACCACAGGTGGTTTTTAAAAAGGGGAAAAAATAACCCTGTATTTTTCGAAAACATAAAAACAGCAGTGTTTTTTGAAATTTTGCGCACCCGATTTGTTTATTTACGCAGACCCCGTTAAAACTTTTAAAACCGCAATTTTATAGTCAACCCCGGGTGAATTTAAAAAATGCAAAAAATACCGTGTATTAACGAAAAAATCAACAGTTCGTGTTTGGTTTACTTTTGTGCAACCCCGTTTTTTTTCCCATTGACGCCCCATCCAGTAAATTTTTAAAACGCAATTCTATAGTCCCACGGAAAAATTGAAAGGTTGCAAAAATTTACCGTGTATTTTTAGGGAAAACCCATAACAGATATGTGTTTTTTTGCCCTTTTGCGCCCCCAGTTTTGTTCATTGACGCAAGCATCATGTAAATTTTTAAAAAAACAGCAATTTTATAGTCATCACAGGTGAATTGAAAGGGGGCAAAAAAAAAAACCGTTTTTATTATACTAAAAAAAAACAGATACGTTTTTTTTTTACTTTTGCGCACCCAGCTTTGTTCTTTTTTTTGCGCATCCCCCGAAAATTTTTAAAACAGAAATTTCTATATTTCCCAACAGGTGAATTGAAAGGTGCAAAAAAATACCGGTTTTTTACAAAAACCTAACAGATACGTGTTTTTTAAAACATTTGGCCCCCTCTTTTTTCCCTTTTGAGGGCCGGGGCATCCACGTAAAACTTAAAACGAAATTTCTATAGTCCCCACAGGTGAATTGAAAGGTGCAAAAAATTTACCGTTTTTTATTATCGAAAACATAACAGAAAAGTTTTTTTTTAATTATGCGCACCCAGTTTTGGGTTCTTTGACGCTCTTTCCAAGTAAATTTTAAAAACGGGAAATTTTCTATAGTCCCCAACAGGTGAATTAAAAAGGTGAAAAAAAATACCGTGAAATTATAGGGAAAAACATAAAGATACGTGTTTTTTTACTTTTCCCCAGTCCAGATTTGTTAAATAGACACCTTGAAATTTAAAATTTTGAACCCGGAAAATTTTTTTTGTTTAAAGAGGGTTTTGAGAAATAGCTGTGTTTTTGCCGCTTTTAATAAGAGATTTCCAAAAAACTTTTCCCCAACCTTCTAAAATTTTTTTTATTTTTTTTTTTTTTTAACCATAAAATGGGCGAAATGCAGGTGGAAAGCGACCCAAAGGGGGGGGGGTAGGACATGGGGGGAAAGAGGTACGAGAAAAGGGTGCCCCTTTCCCAGTGCTGGGGGGAAAAAACCAGGGCATCCCAGGGGTTGTCATTTGAAGGACTGTCGGCCTGACATCGCTGGGTCGGGCCCTGTAAATCTAAGAAAACGAACATGTCCCCCAATCTGTCCTCAGGGGTTAAATTGCAACCTGCATCAACCCAGTTTACCTCCTCGTCCCCCAGTCACGGCCACCAAATGTGGGTTCATCACCCAATCATGGGGCACCCCTTTCCACATAAAAGCAGCCCCAAATGTCAACTCGTGTCCCCAACCACTGTGGATAATCCATTGTCTAAAAGGACCTCTTTGATGACAAAATGGGGTTTGGGTAAAAAAGGGCATTTTAAAAAGATCAAGAGTAGGGGATTTGTCTGCTTGCCCCCCAGTTTTTTGTTTGCAAAAGAGGGGGTGAAGGAACCCGGTCAATCGGAAAAAAAAAATCCCGGGCGGTCGGAAAAGCCTTGCATTTCCCCCTTGGGCTTTTTGCCCGCACCCTTATGGATGCAGAAATCAGGAAGACCAAGTACCTGTGTTGATGATGTTGATAAATGACGACATTGGGATCCATCCGGGGCCCTTTTCCCCCCGGGAATTTGCTTGCGAGGCTTCTTCAGGGGGAAAAGGAGGAAGCGATGGGGGTAGTGTCAATACGGGTCCCGCCACAAAAAGGGAGAGAGGGGTCCCCAAAAAGTCCGCTGTTATGATTCCCCCCACCCACGGTCAGGAAAATTCCCGCCCCTGCTTATCACCTTTCAAAAAAGGCCCGGGGAACCTCTCAACCCGGGGCCCTTCTTTGAGCAAGCCTTTGTTTCCCCCAGGGGTTTGTCATTTCCCGCTTTGCCTTTTAAACGCATAAGTAGGGGGTTTGAACCTTAAGTGGTTAACCACCACCAAAAAGTCTAGTAAACATGCAGGAATGGGGGTTTAAAATTGGGGGAACCTTTGGGCCCAAAAAAAAACCCCAGAGACCCCTGGGCCCCCAAACCCAATGTCACACCCTCTGTCTCCCCCCTCTCCTCCTCCGCCACCCCCAAAGCGTTTTTCAGTCCCCATGTCTTTCAAAAAGTCATGATCAGGGTTTGCCCCCCGCTTCCCCCTCCAGTTTTCCCCCCGAGTTAACCACCAGCACCCCCAAAGAGACCCATCCTCCCCCCTTCCCCCCCTTCCGCCAGTTTGAACGACCTGCAACCCCTTTACAGCGGCCCAGTCTGCGCCAGCCTTGGTTTTTAAAGGTTTGGGGGCAGAAAAAAAACACTTTAACCCAAACCCCCCCAAACCCAAAAATTAGGCTGAATGTCGGCATTGCCAGGCTTTTGGGCCCTTTGGGGAAATTTTCCCCTTTTCCGTCTGGTGGGACACAGATGGGTTCCGCCACTTTTTTTGGGCCCTCCCCTCCCCCCAATTTCCCAGAAGCTGAGCGGGGGGAATTTTTTTCCCAGAAAAACCGGCCCCCTGCTTTGGCCAGCCACGTTTCTTTCAAAAAATTTTCAAGGCGGGGTCTGCATCTGTGCCCGGGAAAAAAAGTCCATTACCCCCCGACACATGGACTAGTAAGCAGGGCCCAAGGCCGCTATATCTCTGTGACGCTAAATGGGTGGTGGGTGGAGGGGCCCGGGGGGGGTTTGCGGTTTGGTTTTCTGGCCCGGGGCCCACGTCTTCGAACCCCCGGGGATGGTGCAGGGCTCTTTCCCCCAAGGTCCTCGGGGAATCATGGGCCCGGAGACACCGGGCCCGGGGTTTTAAAAATTTTAATTTCTCCCGGGGAGACCTTTCCAAAACAGGGCAGGAGTTGGGGGGGGCTCTCCGCAAACGAGATCGATGCGTGGGGGGGGGTGCAAAAAACCGGGGAAAGGCAAGGTGGTGTGCGATAAGGGGCGAAATATGCTGGCCCCCCTTTAAAGGGTTCGGTGGGGCTGGAGCACTTTCCCTTGCCTGGCACATGTCATGAAACCTTGTCGTTCCAAAAATTTTTCAAAAGACCTCCCCGAGGTCTGGACTGCCTGCAAAAAGGCTTGAGGTTTGGTTCGAATTCCCCCGGGTTGCACCCGGCGTGGGCCCTGGCTGGTTGGGGGGTCAGCCCCGGCCCTCCCCGTTCAAGGGTCTCATTGTTGGGGGCAAGACGCTGGAATTTCCCCCCTCCACATTCCCCAGCGATTGTGGGAGCACCCGCAATGCCATTACGCTTTACGAAGGGGGAACAGGGGCCTTGACAAGCAGCGGTGGGGACCTCGGGGTTTTTTGAGCCACCGAGGGGTGGAGGCAGGTGAAAAAGAGTTCTCCCACCTTTCCTTGCCAGTTTTTGAAAAACCCCACCAAAGGGTCATTTGAGGCGATCCCCTTGTCAGAAATGAGCATTGTGGTGATCTTAGTTTTTGAACGATCGTTGGACACGGGGGAAAAATGGGGTCCCGCAGCGACGGAGGAGGAGACGGCACGATGCGGGACACGGACCCTTTCTCTCCGCCCAAAATCCAAAAGGCCCCGGGACAGTTTTCTAAAATTTTATCGGTCTTAAATTGGGGGCAGTGGTTCGGGGGTCCAGAGCTAGTCCCAAGGCAGCACCTAAGCTCCCCAGGGGTTTCATCTGAGGCAAGTCGGGGCCCTGTTTTGAAGCTTTTTGCCGGAGGAAGGGAGGAGGAGGAGGTATTCCAAAGGACCCCACGCCCCTCCCTTTGGAAAGAGGTTGGCGTGAAATTTTGGGGCAGTTGGGGAAGATAAAGTTTGCTAGTCCCCCCTAAACCCCCAGGGGGTTGGGAAATCAAGGCTCCATTTCATATGGGGTGCTTGGATGCTCCATTTCCCCCAAAACATGACCCTCGCTTTAAAAGGGCCATCAAAATGAAAAACAGTTACGGGGTTGGCCCCCCTCCCGGATCCCCCCTACAAAACAAAACTCGGCACTTTCCTTCCACCCCCCAAAAAGGGGAAATAAAATTCAGGAAATGGAGGGCCTTGCTGATTGATTAACTGGAGACATCTGTTGCGTTTTGCTTTACGTTCTTTTTAAATGTCCCGGTGGGAAAAACCCCCCAGCGACGTGAAGCAGTAGAGTGCCAAAATACCGTAGGGCAAACAGCGCGGGAAGCAGGCAAGGTGGGAGGGGAAACCTAATGGGTGACCATTTGGGAATCTTTATTTTTCCACCTCACCCAAAAGAGGGAATGCAGGCCCCATTTTAAAACACCCCGGGGACCAGCTTAAGTCATGGTGCACGACTATCTGGGGTTCAACACCCTTTTTTTTGTTTGTGTTCCGGACCCCAAAGGACTTTGGGTATCCAAAATGGAAAGGGGAATTTGGCCCCAGCTGGGTCCCCCACGCCCCTAGAGGTGTTGTCCTTTCCCCGCAGCCCGCGTCATATCTGAGCGGGGCCTTTTTGCACAGCCGGAGGGGGTCATTACAGACAAACGCATCCCGGGTTTCCACAGGTTTTTGGGGGATTTGTTTGCCTTTTATCAAAAATGGGGAAACAGGCATGGATCTCTGATGTGGTTTTGGCCCCCTTTTACCGGGGGTCAAACCCAAAATTTGTTTCTGGTCCCATTCCCCCATTCTCTCCAAACAGAAATGGTCCCCTTGAAAAAAATTATTTTTTAAAAAGTTTATTTCTTACTGGGAATTTTTATTTCAATTCCCAACAGTTCATTTTTTCTGGTTTTTTCCCGTGAGGAGACTAAAAAAACACCCCCGGGTTTTATGACCCAAAAAAATATTCCTTTTCTCATTATCTTTGAATTTTTTTACATTGTCAATGGTTTTTGGGGGCATGTTGCCTCAAATTTTTAAAAGGGCTGAGGGAAATCATATTTTAATTTTTTGGGGTCATGTTGCTGTGAGATCAGCAATAATTTATGGTCCCTTTTGGGAAAAGAAATGTGGCTTCTAAGTGGCATTTCTCCTTCACAAAATTTTTAAAAAGTGGCTGAGATGTATTTTTAAAAATTTTTTTTGGGGCATGCTGCTTTGGGAAAAGGAAACAAAACTACAGGGGCCCCATTATAAAAAATTTTTGTTTTTAATGACATTTGTTTCTTCACAAAATTTTCAAAAAATGGCTCATGGGTCATGTTTTGAAATTTTTTTGGGGGCAATTTTTTCTGTGACATGCAGCTATTTTACAGGGGCCCCATTTAAAAAATGTTTTTTTAAAAGAACCCTTTGTTCTTCACAATTTTCCAAATGGGCTCAAAGGGGGATGGTGCTGCGGAAAAAAAGGAATAGGTAGGACACTGTTAATGGGGCACTTTTTGCAAAATGACTTGTTTTTGCAAGATCTTTAACATAGCTATCAAACCCCCTTTTTTGAGACAACCCATTTTTAATTTCAATTAAAAAAAAAGGGAAAAAAAGAATTTGGGGGATTCCATCCGATTTTAAAAATGTGTTTTCTAGGGAAATTTAAAATTTCTAAAAAACTTGCATGTACAAAATAGCTGTTAAAAAAATTCTCTGAATTGTTTCAAGGGGGTTTCGGAAAAAATTGACCCGATGTAGGTTATTCAGAGGAATGGAGGGATGGGCAAAAGGACAGAGAAAAAGTACAGAGACCATTTCCCCCAGCCCCGTTGAGTTTAAAAAGAGGAAAAAAAAATGCCAAAATAAAGGGAAATTGGGTTTTTAAAAGGAGCGTTAAACCCCCAGTATTTTCCCAAATGAAGCTCAAAATTTGGGCCCACATATACGGAGGGGCAAGCGCTTTCCCCGGGATTGACTTTTGGGTTTCTTTAGGAAGGCTGGAGTTCCACACTTCCCCCTTCCGCACTTTGCTTCAGCACGAAAGTTTTGTTGCTGCGTCATAAAGGGGATTTTTTAAACCCGCGTGTTAATAAGTGACGGACGCCAGCCTGGGGTTTTCACTGCACCAAATTAAAATCTGGCCCCGGGGCATTCTGTGGCCCCGGACGGGATATCAAAGTCCGTGAAATAAAATGGTGGTTGAAAGACTCCTTTTTCCGGGCCCTTTTTTTAAACTGGGGGTTTTTGGGTTTTTGGGGGTCATGTGTGGCCCAGGCAGGTTAGTCAATGTCCCGTGAAAAATAAAAAGGTGGTTTGAAAAAACTCCTTTTTCCGGCAATTTTTAAAACTGGGGGTTTTTGGCCCGGTTTGGGGGGTCCCTTTTGTGGCCCCGGACAAAATATAGTCAAAGTTCCAGTGAAACTAAAAAAGGTGGTTGAAAGACTCCTTTTTTCCCGGGACTTTTTAAACTGGGGGTTTTTGCCCGGTTTGGGGCTCATGCTGTGGCCCAGGACAGGTATAGTCAAAGTCCAGTGAAATAAAATGGGGGTTGGAAAAAAACTCCCTTTTTCCCGGGACTTTTTAAATTGGGGGTTTTTATTGCAGGTTTGGGGCTCCCTGCGGGGGGCCCAGGACCCAAATATAGGGCAATGTCCCGTGAAACTAAAATGGTGGTTGAAAAAATCCTTTTTTTCCCGGGCCCTTTTTTAAACTGGGGGTCATGCAGGGGTTTTGGGGTCATGCTGCGGGTTTCCCGGGGAAAAGGGGTATTTAAAGTCCAGTTCAAGTAAGATTTATGGTTTTTAAAAAAATACTTTCCTTCTGGCACTTTTTAAATTTTTGGGTGATGGGAGGGTTTAAAGGGGGCATGCTGTTTGGTTTCAAGAAGGGATAGTGGGAAAGGGGTTGTTTTTTTTTTTTTCTGTTTTTTGGGTTTTATAACCTAAGTGTTTTTGCCTAAGATGTAGCACGTATTTAAATTTTAAAGTTGGGATTTTTTTAAATTTCCCGCTTCTCCAGCCCGTTTGGGTGTTAGAAAAAAAGGTGTTGTTGGGTTTTTCCCCTAGACTTTAATTGTCATCGCTCATAAACGACTGCTCCCTATCGAAAAACCCTTATCGGGTGGTGGCCGAATAATTTGGGGCATCCCGATGTGATAGCCAAAGTAAACGCTCAACATAGTAATGACTCCTTCATGGCCCGAGTTGCTTTTCAGCCCAATGTTGATACAGTACTTGATTTTTAAATGTGGATAAAAGACAAAAATCTTATAGCTACCGCAGCATCTTCACAAGGGGCTTTTGTTTTGTTTTGGGTTTTTATATTTCACCCTGGACGGACCAAAGCAAATTAAACTTGAGATACAGAAATCAAAATCGTCTCCTTTTCCCGGCAAAATGATGATGGAAATTCCCATTTTTTTGTTCTTTGCATATAATTTTTTGTACCGTTTAATGAGGCATCTTCAGGCATCTGGAAATTTTACCCAAAGAAGATCAATAGTTATGATTTCCTGATTTTTGGCTGTTTCTTTAGAGTTTTTTTGATGTTAAAAACAAAAAGAGAGTGTTTTTCTGGAAAATGCAGTAAAATTTCATCCACAAAGGGGGTCTCTTAAATTTTTACAAACCCCCTCGGGTTTGTTGCCAAAAACCCTATCGGGAGACTTCAAGAGCATGCCCATCCCATATGGGCAGTCCCCAAAATTTGGGGTCAAAAGGCTTTTGAAATACAAATTTGGTATTTAAATTTTGGTTTTAATAAATAAAAATGCCTTAAAAATTATTTTCTCAACCCTCATTATTTGGCTTTTGGCAAAAAATTTTTTCTGTAATCCAAATTTGCCCAAAAAAAAAGGGGTTTTAAGGGTTTTATTCTGTTTTCAAAAAAAAATTGAGAAGATATGAATATGGTACTTTTTTAATTTTTGTGTTTGCAAATTCTGGTTTCAACGTAAATATAAAAATACATTGTTAAAAATTGGTAAATTAAACCCAAAGTGGCAAATGGTCTGGTTTTTTAATCCCAATTATCTCCATACGTCCCTTAAACAAATACCCGGGGTTTCCCCTTTAATTTTTTTAACCTTTTGCCTTTTTTTTAGGCTTCAAACAAAAAAGATATAAAATTTTAATTTTTTTTTGTGAAAAATCAACAACAAGTGGGGACACAATTGTAAAGGGGGAAATTTGAAAACTTTTTTGGTTATTTTAAACTTTTTTTTAAAAAAAAATAAAAATTTGGGGGGGAGTGGTTTTTAAACTTTTTTTTTTTTAAAGCCGCCCCCTTTTTTTGGAACCCGTGAGATTCAGCTTTAATAAAACGCCGAGGAAAAAGTTTGAAATCCCCTAACAAAAAGGCGAAAAAATTTTGGCCAAAAACCCAAAGACCCCTTCCCTGGGGGTTTTCCAAAAAAATTTTCAAATTTTTTTTCCAACCCCCCTCCGGGAAACTGGGGAAGGGGGAGAAGTTTTCCCCCTTACCGTGCACCCCGGCGCCAAATTTTCCCGGAATGCGGGGCCAAGGAAGCCGGAAGAGAAAGGCCCCCAAACGAGAGGGAAGAGGGGCCCCACTGGGGCGGGCTCCCAAATAACCCCCTGCGACGGGCCCCGACCCCAAGCGGGCCAAAGAGGGGGTCCCCTGGGGAAAAATTTAACCCCGGAGCAGAACCCTGACCGAAAAAACCCGACGTCCTTGCAAAAGGGAGCATGCCGTAACCCCAGGAAAACCACCCCGGCGGAGCCTGAGATTCTTTCCCTGGGGCCAAACACCCGGGGAATTCCCTTTTTGAGCCCGGGACAGTAAATATCAGCGGGTTTCGCCCCGGCTGCTTTTCCCCAAAACCCCGGCAATGGCCCACCATTGCACCCCCATCTGGGGTGAAGGGGGCCATTTGTAAAGCCCATGGGTTTTCCCCAGAAAAGCAACGGGCCCCCCGAACCCCCCCACCCAGCAAGGGGACCCCGCCACTCCCACCCTCCCCATGCCCCGCTTGTGACCCCCGGCCCCTTTGAGCTCTGACTATGAGGTTTATGACCCTAGAGACCCAAACCCCGATTTAACCCCCAAAATTAAACAGGGGGATCCCTGGAGGACTGGCTCGGATTATCTGCCCCAAACGGGAAAACCCTGAAAAGCCCAACCCCTTGAAAACCTTTTCCAGCCCGGGGAGGAGCAAAACCCCCCTGGGGCCAACGGGCCCCCCTACCCCTTCCGGGGGCTAAACCCCCCCTCCGGGCCTGGGACTCTCAAAAGGGGCCCCCTGTCCCCCACAACGGGGGTTTTTGTCCCTGGAAAAAGCCTGCAAACTACTGATCATTGATCATCCCAAACTCCCCAACCCCGGGGAAGGAAGGGCCCTTCCCCCCAGAGAAACGGGGCCGCGCGAAATCTTGCCCAAGGGGACTTTGGGAAAAGCGGTTAACCGCGGGGGAATTTCCAGAAACCCCCCCTTTAACCCCCCCCCCTGCTTTAAAACCACGTTTTGTCCCAGGGGAGTGGGTTTACCCCAAACCGGCGGCTTTGAAAAAGGTTTAAGGAAACGGGGGTTTTACGTTGGTTTTTGGAAATCTCTTTGCTGCCCCGAGAAAAAATTGGGAAATTCAATCCGGGTCCCCCAATTTGGGGTGCAGCCCGGGGGCCCCACCCCCTTTGGATACCACCGGATCGACCTCAATTTTCCTCACAGCCCCGGGGGAGAAAGATCCCCCCCAAGCTAAAACCAGCTCTGCCCCAGAAAAAAGTGCCCTTAAAAGCCCCTGGCGGCGAAACCCGAGCTTAGGCGTTTTTATCACCCCTCCCCTTCCCAAAAACCAAACCGGGCGCAACTCGGAAAGAGATCTCCGGGCAGCATGGAAACCGGGATCCCAAACCCGGTCCCGGACTGAAGTGAAGGATCTACAAGTAAATCCCAACACCTTTGGTAAAGGTACAAACCTCCCCAAAATCCATTTTTTTAAAAACCCTTCAAGAGGCGTTGGCGGGCCCCCAAAAAAAGAACGTAAAAAACCAAGGGAAACCCCAGCTGGCGATCTTGAAAATCGTAAAAAGGGGGAAAAAAAACATCGGGTGAGGGGCCCCCCCGAGATTTGTCCTTTACAGCAAATTTGTTTCCTCCATCAAAAAATTTTCCCCCCAATTTTTGGGCCCCCCCGGGTTCGAAAACCTTTTTTGGGGTTTGATAGCCCCTTTGGGCCCTCCCCCCCCAAAAGCCGGGATCCCTAAAGCCGCGAGACATCATTTGTAGAGTGCCCCCAAATATAAATGTGAAAAGGAGATAAAAAAGAAAAGCTCGGGTTATGCAATTGTTATGTTTTGGGGGTTTGAAATTGGCCTGCCCCCTTTGATCCTCAAGAGGGCCAAATTTTGGGAGCGGACGGGCCCAAAAAACCCTTTTTTGGCGGTTTCAAAAAGGCTTTCCCTTTTTTGAGGGGTTTTTCCCTTTTTCCCGCCCTCCGGTGAAAAAAAGGGGAACTTATCGGGGCCTCTTCGCTCTCTGACGGCCCTTCCCATCCTTTCTTAAAAGCTTGGATTCCCAAAAAAGTAAAAATTTAAGGGACGGGGACCGTTTGCTACAACCCAGCATTCCCCATTTTTGGGTTTTCTCAGAAAGGGGGAACCCCCGCCCGCGCAATTTTCCGTCCCTAAAGCCCAGCGCTCCAGTCGTCGGCGGAGGTTCGGGGGATTCTCGGAGGCCATCAGGCCCCCCTTTTTTTTTTGACTGGGGTTTTTTGGACCCCTTCCCCCTTGGGTCCAAAATTTTCCATGAAAACCTGTTTAGAGGTCTTCTTTTCTTCCTTGTCTGCCTCAAAGGAAAATTATTGATACTAATGCCCTCTAAACGTTTTTGGGCCCGTTGGGGGGATCTCTAAACCCCCCCTTGGGCTCTTTGGGACGACCCCAAGCTGTCCCCTTAAGGCGCTAAGCACCCCCACTTTAATCTAACCGGTTTTTTGTTTTGTTTTTACTTTTTTAAAAGTGGGTTCCATATGCTGACGGGCATTTTCCCCCCAATATTTAAGGGGGCCATTCTAGGAAGGGCCTGCCGCAGGTTTATAGTCTCCCTTTTCTTAGTTGGTTGGCCCTTTATTTTTGGGGGCCCCTTTTTTTCTTTGTTTTTACGTTTTTTTTACTTCCCTATGATTTGCCGGCCCGGTGTTTGGTATTTTTTCGAGTGCCCTCCCCATTAAAATTGTTTTCCTCTTGGAACCCTGAATTTTAAATCTCAATGTATTCACTAAGTTACATCCCTTTTTGGAAAAGGGGAAATTTAAAATATTAAAAACGGAGATCGCAGATTCTTTATCATATGCTTTAAGGCAAGCCCATTTTTTTAAGTCTGCAGGAGACGCATTTTCCTCCCGGGGAACCTTTCCCCAAATATTGCGTAATAAATACTTCCCTGCCGGTACCATAGAAAGCCCCCCAAATCACGGGAAAACAAAGGGTTGCAAATTCTAATCCATTAAATGGGCCCCTCCCTGCAGGTCTTTAGTTGTTTTCACTGATGCGATGAAAAATGCAACATACAGGGCCCAATTCTTTACCCCAAATAGCTAAAAATTTAGCGCCAAAATTTTAAAACCAAATTTTCTTTTTCTTAAAGGTTCTTGATAAACCTGCCCAATTTTGCCCCTGGGACAAGTGGTTCTATGTGGAGATTTCAACCTGGCCTTACATCCTCTCCTAGACTCGTCTACAGGCCGCTCGGCGGTTTCCCATAGAATCATTAATAGACTTAAGAGATTGTTGCATGATTTCGCTCTCAGTTTCTGGCCCTTATCTTGATGAAAAAGATAAACTTTTTTCTGAACCCCATCAAACTTTCATAAGGGTTGAAATTTTGTTTTTTTCCAGGCACTCTCTTTCTTTCCCCCAATGTGGGGATACCAAAAATTTTTTTCTTTAATCCACTGGGACCAATTTAAAACCCTTTTACTGCGCTTTTTTGGGCCCCCCGCACTTTTTTACGCCCTCCCCTTTGCTTGGAAGCTGAATGAATTCTTTTTTCCCGGGGCCCCCCTGTTTTTTTGGGAGTCCAAACTTGAAACCCCGGGGTATCAGGCTAACCCTGGTCCCATGCCAATTCCCCCCCCGGGTCCAAAAGGGAGACGATGAAATGTGTCCTGAGGGGGGTTTGTTTAAAAAGGGGCCCTTGAAAAAGCGCAAAGGCCCCCAAACTTCCAAAACCCGTTTTTAGCCTAAAAATCTGGCTTTTGGGTCTACAAAAAACCCTTTCGCACGGGAAACAGGGCTTAGAGGACCTGGGCCCCACTGCGAAAAAATTCTCACTTTATGGATGCAAACACAAGGGGGGGTTTACCAGCAAAATTTTCTGCATCTTTTTATCAATTTGGGGTTTAAAAAAACGGGAAAATTTCTTTCGCAAGGGACTGAGGGAGAAGAGGCGGGCCCTTTTTATCCCACAGATTAAGTCATCAGGGGGAAAAAATGACATACTTAACGGGGGGTATTTTATCCTTTAAAAGGAAACCCCACAAAAATCCCGGGGGCCCCTTGCCCCCCACTCAACCCCACAGAAAAACCCCCAAGGAGGTAAATTTATCCTTTTAAAGGGTTTCTAAAAAAACAAACTCTCCCCCCCCTTTCCCCCAGAGACCCGGGGAATCCTTTTAAAAGTCCCCTTCCCCCCCAGAAGAGATACAAAAAGCTATAGAGTAAATTGCGGGGAGGGAAAAACCCTGGCCCCGGGTTGGGTAAAACCCCGGGAAAATTTTTTCAAAATAATGAAGGAGGGAAATTTCCCCCTCCTTTTTGTCCCGCATTTAAAATCGGGTTTTTAACCTTTTCCCCGTTCCCCTCGACTTTTTTTAAAACCCACTTTTCGGTTTTCCCAAAAGAAAGGGGCGTGGGCCCTACAATTTGCCCGAATTTCCGGGCCAATATCTCTTTTTTAACACGGGGTGCGAAAAATTTTTGGCCAAAACCATTGCATTAAGGTTTTAATCCCCCCTAGGTGGGTTGATTTCACTTGGAATCAAAATGGGGTTTATCCCCCGGAAGAGGGAAGGGACAACCCTTGAAGAAATTTACTTTAAATTAATTTCGCGCGTCAGTCAAAATTCCCTGTATTTTTCTTTTCCCCTTTATGCGGGTTAAAGGGTTTTTACCGGGGGATTGGTCTTTACTTAAGGGGGCTTCTCCGCACTTGGTTTGGGGCCATTTTTCTCTTATCTAAAATATTAAACGCCCATAACCCCTCCCCCAAGGGCGCAGATCCCAGTGAATGGGGCTCTCTCGGAAACCCTTTTCCCCATATGCAATGGTACCGGCAGGGTGTCCCCCGTCCCCGCTTTTTATGCCCTGACCAAAGGGGCATCTTTTTCGGGGCAATTTAGCAAATTAAAACCCTTTTGATGGGGTTTAGGTGTGGTAACTTCAACGCTAATGCTCTTTCATTCGCGGAAAGTTTACTCCCTTTTTTTCACTGAACCCCCCACCTCCCCTGCCCCGGGTACTCCCGAAAAGAAAGAATTTTGGCTCCCCCAGCCAACCCCCAAAAAATTAAAATTTTCTAAAAGTGTAGCGTTTTAACCCCCAAAACCCCGCCCCCGAGATAGTTGCCCCCAAATAAAAGGGGAAAATAAAGCCTTTCTTGGGCCACCTCATCCCTTTAAAAACTTGGGGGTTTTTTATCCCCCCTGACCCCCCCAAAATTTTTTGCCCCAAACTTTTTCTCCCTTGTTCCCTTTTTAAAAAAGGAACCCCCACTAGTTGGAACAAGGGAAAGGGCTTTCAGGGAAGGGGCCCAGGGGGGGTTAATGTCCTGAAGAAAAAATGTTCAAACCCCCCCCTACTCTTTTTTGTTTAAAACAAACCCATTGTACTACCCAAGTCCTTCTTCCGGTTGCTTAAAAACAACATACAATTCGATTTTGTTTGGGCACAGAGGCACCCCCGCTGGGTGTCAAAAGGGCCCCCTTTTGTGTTTCAAAGGGCTGAGGGGGGGCCCGGGTTTCCAAATTTTTTTTAAATTATTACCTGGGAGCAACGGCGGTAAGGATCCTGGTTTGGTTCCAGAAAGGGGATATCAAAATCTGGGTTCAATTGGGAAGGGTGTACGGCTTCCCCACTGAGCTCTCCTTGGCTACCCCCCGTTGGGCCCGGGCCCAAAAGAAATCTTGCCGGTTTCCCCCTTTGGGTCGCCCCCAAAAGGTTTACTTTTCCAAATCCAATCGTCCCCTCTTCCATGCATATCTTTTAAAACAGGGGGGCCCCCCTGACCCCCACTTTAACAAAAAAATCCGGCATAAACCGAAAATCTTAGGATTAAGGGATTTTGGCCCTTTGGGGGGGACAGGGGTTTTTTGGTAATAAAAGATGTGTATTTCAGGGGGGTTTCCCCAAGTCCTTTCGCCTT
This sequence comes from Phyllomedusa bahiana, assembly GCA_025379985.1. Classification (NCBI taxonomy): domain Eukaryota; kingdom Metazoa; phylum Chordata; class Amphibia; order Anura; family Hylidae; genus Phyllomedusa; species Phyllomedusa bahiana. The sequence continues at coordinate 17,572 of JAODAL010016974.1, forward strand.
GGGAATGGGGACTTGAGGGCCCGATTTCCCCCAGACTGTACTTCTACCCCAATTTCGAAGTATATGTTATCACGGGGTACCCCTTTCTTTTTGCTGGGGGTTGTTTTAAATTCGAGAGATTTGTTTTTTGCAAACAAAACCCCTGCCAACCGTGCTCTTTGAAGGGGCCCCCATTTGGGGGTGATGGATACGGGGGCTGGCACCAAAATTTGGGTTTCCCGAAAGGGGTGGGAAAAAGATCTTTCCCAGGGGAATTTTTAAGTGGACTGGGGTAAAGGGTTTTTTTTGCCACTGATCATTTTAAAAACTTCTGTCCCCATTTTGGGTGCAAAAATTTTAAAAAATAAAATTAAATTTTTTGGGTGGTTTAGGGGTCCCATCACACCTGCACGTCTTGGTTTTCCCCGGTGTTTTTGGTCAATTTTTGGCGGTGCCAAATTTTGGGGGGGGGACAAGGTCCATGTTTGGTTTGGGGGGGCCACATTTTCACCTTTTTTTGGGTCAAGGCATTTAAGTCATTCCCCCTTGATTAAATGGGGAGACGATAGAAAATGATCCGGCAAAACATTGCTTCTATTTGCCTTCCAGGGGTTTTAAAACCCCTCCGCTAAAACCCAGATGAACCCCGGGTTTTGGGTAAAAAAGCGCTAAGACGGTTATCCCCAAACTTTTGGGGATCGACGGATTTCCCAAAAGATTACCCAAATTGGTTTAAAAAAAATCCCAAAAACTGTGGGGTTTGGGGGGAAAATTTAAAGGGGCGAATCAACTAGGGGGCTCAGAGAAATATTTTAGAATTTGGGGGGGGCGGCTTTTAAATTTTTGTAAGGGCCCATGTCTACCTTCCTTTCTATGAATTTTATCTGCGATCGCCCCAATTAGCAAGGCCGGGTGCGGATTGCTTAAAACCCATGGCATCTTTCCCCTTTATATTTTTTAGGAACCCGTTTTCGTTAAACTTTGTAACTTGGGCATTTTTTATTTACATTTCTCATTTGGGGTTCAGCCCATTTATCGGTGGGAAATTTGGGTTTTTTGGAGGGTTTTCTTCCCACCCCGGGGACTACTAGAAACTTTTACTCGCTAAAAACCGTTTTAAAAAAAGAAAGTTTCTCTGGTTCAAAATGGCTTAAATAACTCCCTTTTCCACCCGACCCCGCAGAAAATAAGCCAAAATTTCCTCATGGAGCGCTCCTTCCCGTAAAAAAATTCACCATTTCAGTTTTTTTCTTGCGTTATTGTAGGGTTTCCCCTTTTTATTTAAAAAAATTTGGGTTTCCCCGACACTACGATCCTTGTGAACTGATGTTAAAAATCCCCTAATCCCCCTTTTTTTTAAATGGGAAAGGGAAAATGCCCTTTTTGCTATGTTATTTATGTCATGTAAATTTTGTCCCGTTGATTATTTTAAAAAAGCTTCTTTAATTTGAAAAAAAAAATAAAATAAATAAAAAATTTTTTAAATAAATAAATAAAAAAAATGAAAAGTGGGGGGTGCATTGTTTTTTCGGCCCCTTTACTTTCAGTGAAAAAAACTCACTTTCCCGAAGTTCAGTGAGGATCTCTGAATGATCCCAAATTTTTTCCCAAATGACCCGAATTTTGATAAAAAACCCCCCTGTGTGTAATCAAAATCTCAGTATTAAAAGCACTGTCTGTGATTGTCTCGGGTTTTTTGTTTAAAGCGCAGAGAGCATCAAAAAAACCAAAAAACACACCCGGGAGATCCATTAAATGTTGTGGAGAAGTTTAAGGGAAGATTTGGGGTACAAAAAGATTTCCCCAAAATTTTTAAAAAACCAAGGAGCACTGTGCCCAACGTTTAATTAAAAGGAAGGGGGTATCTACCCACTGGCAAATTACCAAGACCCGGCCCTCCTCTAAAATTTTTAACTCAAAAAAAGAAAAAAAGACTGATCAGAGATGCAGCCCAAAAGGCCCCAAAGTTTACTCTGGGTGAACTGCAGAGTTTTTACAGCTGAGGGGGGAGTCGTTTCCAAAAGGGGAAACAATCAAGGGGTAAACCTCCCCAAAAATTTTGGGCCTTTATGGAAAGGGGGGAAGACGAAAGCCATTTTTTCAAAGATATCCTTTTAAAAGTCTTGTTTAAATTTTTTTCAAGGGCCCCCTGGGAGACAAAACCCAAAAATGTGGAAGAAAGGGGTTCCGGGACATGAAACCAAAATCCAACTTTTTGGCCAAAAATGCAAAAGATTTGTTTGGGGGTTTTAAAAACAACTAGCTTATCACCTGAAACACCATCCCCCCCTGGGCAAACAAAGGTGGTGGAGCTTTATGGGTTTTGGGGGCCCGCTTTTTTAACGGGACGGGGGATGGTTTTTTAAATTTTTGGGAAGATAGATGGAGCCCCAAATTTTTGGCCATTCTGGAAGAAAACCGTTTAAGTCTTTCAAAAAAGGAGACTGGGAAAAGAGAATTTTTCTTCCAAAAAGACAAAGAATTTCCCCAAAAAAGCAAAACTACAAAAGGGGTGGTTTTACAATAAAAGTATTCCCAAAGGTTTTTAAATGGGGCCCAATCAAAAATCCAAAACCCGAATCCCAAACGAGAATTTGTGAAAGAGTTTGAAAAAAAACTGTTCAAAAAACGCCCTTTCCCTCAAACCTCACTGAGCTCGAGTGTTTTTTTAAAAAGGAAAAAATGGGGAAGGAAATTTTCCCAAACTCTCAATGTGCAAAAATGATAAGGACAAATTTTCCCCCAAAACCACTTGCGGGTGTAATGCAGCAAAAGGTTTGGGGTTTCAAAGTATTAACTTAAGGGGGCTAAAAAATTAGCACACCCCAATTTTTTTGTTTTTTATTTTTTTCAAAAGTTTTTAAAAAATCCCAAAAAATTTCGTTCCACTTCCCCAATTGTGGTTTTCCCCCCTTTTTTGATATTCTTTAACCCAAAAAAATTTAAAATTTGATATTTTTTTTTGAAAACCCGAAATTTGGGAAAAAAGGGTTTAAAAGTTCAAGCCGGGCCGAAAAAATTTCGCAAGGAAATGTAGGGGTTTAAGGCCCCTTTTTTAAATTATCCCCTCCAAATGTTCTAAAGGGGAAAATTTTTGTTTGCTAACTGTGTAAAAAAGCTTTTGGTTTTTTTGAACATCCTTGAAAACCCTTGTGCAAAAAATTTTTACACGTGAAAACAGTTTTTTCTGATTAAGAACCCATAAAACCCATCTTCCTTTGAGCTAGTTGAGAATCTGGGGGCATTACATTTTGTTGGGTTTTTGATTAAAATCGAAAAATGGGCCCGAAAAAGAGAACTTTCATGTGAAACTCGACAGTCTATTCTTGCGGGGGAAATTGCCAAGGGAAAATGAAAATTTCCCTTTAAAAGGGGTGTACTACTCCCCTTTAGAGGGGGGCACAAAAAAGGGTTTTTTAAACCCGATTAAAAGAGAAGTGGGAAGGGGCCCCCCCCGCACAACGAGCAACAAGACAAGTACTTTTGGTCTTTTTTGTTTTTAAAATTGATGCCCCCACAGGTCCAAACTGCAGGGTTCATTTAAAAAGTACTCGCAAAATGCCATGCAATTTTCTTTCGTGAAGAGGCGAACCAGGTTTCGGGGCCCTTTAGGGGAGGGGGCAAAGAAAAGCCATATCTGGGGAATTTGGTAATAAAAAGATTAATATGGGCTAAAGAACACAGGGAATTTTTACAAGGAAAATTGGAAAAAAGTGTTATGGAAAGACAAAAAAAAAACCCAAATTTTTAAATGTTTGGGGTCACAAAAAATAACATTTTTGAGACATAGAACAAATGAAAAAATGCTGGAAATGTGCCGACGCCATCTGTCAAGCATGGTGGAGGTAAAGTGTGGTCCCGGGTTTTCTTTGGTCCTGGTAAAGTGGGAGATTTGTACAAGGTAATAGGGATTTTTTAATAAAGGGGAAAACTTTTACTCCCCCTTTTTAAAAATGTTAAAAACCCTAAACCCCGTGAAAGGCTTTGATTGGAGCCAATTTATCCTGTAACAGGACAATGACCCAAAAACACCTCCAAACTTGCAAGAACTATGTTGGGGAAAAAGCGGGAGTGGTATTTATCTTAAGGGGGTGACCAGCGCAGTCCCCCGATCTCAACCCATTGGCTGTTGTTTGGGGCAGCCTTGGGCCCTATGATACGCAAAAAATGGCTTTCCCAAACCAAAACCCAAATTGTGGGAGGGGATTCTGTAAGCATGGGGGGAAAAATTTCCCCCAGATTACCCCCCGCAAATTAAAAAGCTAGAATTCCAAAGGTTACAATGCTGGAATTGCTGCAAAAGGGGCGTTTTGCAAAAAACAAAGTTTGAAGTAAAAAATTTATTTTAAAAAAAAAAAAATTTTCTCTAACCTTATCAATGTTGGACTACTTTCTATTAAATTTTTGCAACTCATTTGATAAAAAAAAAAGTATGAGGGTTTTTAAAGGGAAAAAACAAAATTTCTGGGGGACCCCATACTTTTTTTAAAAGGTTGGTATATAATATATATATATATATATATATTTATTTTATATATATATATATATATATAATACACATATTTAAAAATTTTTTATATAAAAATTTTCACTATAATTATTACACATAAATTTATAAAATACACATAAAAATTAATATATTTTTATATAAAATATACAATTTATATTATATATAAAATAAAATATATTTTATAAATATATATTATTTTTTCCTGTATATATATGTAATATATTCAAAAAAAATTTTGAGAAAGGGTCCCCCTTTAGGATTTTAAACTTTTTTGGGGGTGGACATGGATAAATAGAGTTTGTGGAAATGTATAGATTTGTTTGGAAGTGCTGCCTCATATCACATTTTGAATTTGGGAAATTTTTTTTAAAATTTACTTTTCCCGGGGGGACACTCCCAGTAATGCAATTTGGATGGAATTATTTCCTTTTTTTGATTTTTTTTTAATTTTTTTTTTGTTTAGCTAACTTTTATTTTCTATTCCCTCTTAAAAGGGTTTTCTCATTATAAGATTTCAAAGGCATCTTGAGCTTTCTCTCTTTCTTGCAGTTTCAAATCCAGGGGCAGTTCTCCCAAGAGGCGTGTCTCCCCTCACTGAATACTGGTGACATCATCATTCTGTGTGAGCAGTGAAAGGAAGAGGATGTCACAGTTGTGCAGACCTACTGCAATGGGCAGCTCTCATGCCTACAGAGCTGTCACGTCCCTCCACAAGCTCCTTGTAACCAGAATATCTGCATTACTTTAAACAGGTATACATACAGCCTGAAATCATGAAACAAATGTGAGAAATGCACTCTGCTCCCCTCTACCTCTGCTGATAACAGAGGGGGGAGCAGAATGCATTCTTCACATTTGTTTCATCAGTTCAGGCTGTATGTATAACTGTTTACACCAATGCACGTGTTCTGGTTATAAGAAGGGAAGGGAAGTGACAGCTCTGCAGGCATGAGTACTGACCAGTGCAGGAGGTCTGCAGGGCTGTCACATCCTCCATGTGTATAAGGCTGTGTCATATGTGGAGGGCATTGTAAAAGGCTGTGTTATATGGTTGGGAGAGTGAAATTAGCAGCTAGAGACTCAGTAATTGCCCAGATTCTTTACATAGAACTATAACTGGGGTAAGGGGCATTGAGAGCTCATGCAGCCATTATTACACAGCTCAGGGTGCAGTGAATGTCAATGAGAACACAGACACAGACAGCAGACATTTTTACTTTCATTTTACACAGCTTATAGGGAAGAGATTTTAGGCAGCCAATGACAGCACAGAGGGCATGTCCCAACAGAGCTGAATGAAATATTAGGCAGCCAATCACAGCAAAGGGGGCGTGGTCCAACCACTTTCTGCAGAAATAGCTCTAGACATGCACAGATTAGCTCATAGCTGTAAAACTAAATGATTTAGGTAATGCAAACCAGTTGCAAAAGTGCTTATTTTTACTGTCCCCATCATTACAGATATGATCTTTGTAGGAATAAAACCCCTTTACAAAAGATACTGATATAGCAGAACTTGACCATGATATCACAGCTATCTGATTTAATCTTGACACTTATGCAAAGAGGCGCAGGTATAGTTCTAAATCTGCTCACACATGGAATATTCTGGCCAACTTTACAAAAAATGCTCACTATTGGGATGATGGTTGATAAATGGACATGGAATGCAAGGTAAAATTTGGTGAATGAATTAAGATCTTTTGGGTTGTGGCTGCAGCATTGCTGTTCAGTCCTCCCACTGGTTTGTTCTTATTTGGCTGTGAAATGTCCGTATACAAATCAGCAAACAATTGGGCTGGGGCAAAGATCTGTCCCGACTGAGTGATTATTCCTGGCACTTCCCCACTAAGAAGAATATCCGTGCTAGAGAGAGCAGTCTTACCTTATCTTACCTTATATATTTGCTAAAAATCAGCAACATGTTTGGAACCTATCTACTTGGCACTTCATCTTACTTACCTGATGAAGAACTGAGTATAGAGGTACAAACTGCATTATATGTATGTGCTACTTTTAAGCAAATAAATAATTTAATATTTTCAGAGTGTTCCTTCCACCACAGATGTTATTATTGATGAGAAAGTGTGTGGGATAATCATCTAGCATTGATGGAACTTCTCTCTGCCGAATTGTTTGTGAACTGCTTGCCAGTTGCTGCCATTAGAGAGATGGTACAAGAGTGAGGCTGATATGCCACATCTAACTGCAGCATGGGGTTTTAAAGGGGTTTTGCCATAATCTCATGTCATACCTACTGTATCCAGCTCTTCAGCTCTGTGTGCTCAGAAGGGGGCGTGTGTGATTTGTTTGAATTGCATACCATGTGACCCAGCAGGATGACATCACCAGGCCTTTCCTCTCTGTAGTCAAAGAAAGGTCTGTTTATGTGTAGAACTGTAAGTAGCTACATTGTAGCTCAGAGGTAAAACTTTTGCCTCCAGGCACAAGGGTCATCGATTCAAATCCCTGCAGGAACCAAACCTGTGGATTTTATTTCTCTTTATTGGTGCACATACCTGATGGAGGTTTTTTTAAAATTTTATTTGCACTGTTTGACTAATTACTAAGGAGTACAGAGGACAGGAGTAGAATGACAGCACCTGGTGTTTGAACACTCAGTATCTGCCTGAGAGGAGAGGTGAAGTCTGAGCATGTATGACCAGGACTGAGAAGCTCTCAACCCTGGTCGTATCCCCTGGAGATGAGCTGTAAACAATGGATCACTAAAGGAGCAGCTAAGACAAAAACGGTCCAGAATTTTTAATAATGATAAATGGTGAAAATATTTATTATTTAGTTTACAAACTTCCCACATTAATTTTACTTTGTGGCAAAACCCCTTTAAGGATTATGCCTTAAGGTGTACAACTCCCAAAGGTAAACAGAATACCTAATGCACCTATCTGTTGTTTTCTTAAATTTACTTTATCTCTTTCTCCTTTTCTCCTTTCTTTAATAATCTCAGAAACCCCTTTAGGTCCATTGCCATATAGAGTATTTAGTTGAAAGGGGTGTATAAATTCATATAACATAAATTTTTCTGTTTGACCTCAGGAAGATTTTGCGACCACATTTATGAAAGGCAAATCTTAGAATGCAGCACGCATTTACTTTAAATCAGTTTACACATCTGTTTTTATTTATTTCTGGTGGAAACCAGGTCTTATGTTTACAGAAATTAATAACTACAAGCACACCAGGACACCTTGTTTCACTACGATGATGCAAGACGTAGCCATTGTTTTGTGAGGCTAGGAGGGCAGTGTTTAGAGGTTTCTTTGAAGAATTGTATTAGTCAATTTTCTCAGAATTTTCAAGTGACAATATTATCAGTCAGTCCATTTTTAACAAGCAATTTCCTCAGATATTAGTATGCACTCGTAATATAATCTAAGTAACTAGATTATAAATTATTTTTCTCTGCTTAGAAATGAAGAATAATGATTATTCTAATGTGTCCTTCCAATTTCAATCTTCCACCTGATCTAATATTAGATGTGGAGATACGCTAGTGCTCGTTATGGGGTAAAGTTGCCTGAGCAACCATATGATACCTGGGGAGTGTCATGCAGGACCTGTGCTCAACAATTTCCAGGCATTATATTTAAAGTGTCCCTGCTGCAAGCTTCAACATATGAAGCCTGATGTTTCCAAAAATTTATGTTCAGTTCTCTAGTAATTATTATGTGTCATTTCTTCTCTACATGGATCTTTGTGTGGCCTGAAAAGAATTTATAAGGCCTTTGATTATATAGAAGCAGAACCCTAATGGCAACTTAAAAGTGCTGTCTCTTGCTTAATGACAATCCTCCTACTTCGACTCAGTGTACCTGTAGAAAAATTGTTTCATACTAATTATGTATTAAGATATTTTAGTCACACCCCCAAACATACAGCAATTATATTGATTGAAAATTGCATCCGATGATTATTTTTTTGAGCAAGAAAAAAAATGTGCTTGGAAATAATAAGTGATCAGAATACTGATTTACCTAATAACATAATTACGCACACGCAGTCCTCTATAATGTAGATATATGCACGAACAATTCTATTACAGAGGAATTAATAATATACCTGGCATAATTACATAAAAGACAGCATGTCCTACTGATACAAAAGAAAGTCTACATGTTACTTCATACATCTTTCCATCATAAAACTTAGTGTAGACACACTGTTACAGGACTTTAAATTATACATAGAACATTTCCTCACAAATTGGTGGGATGACAAAGTTAATCTATAAAATATTTTTACTAAAATGCAAATGCACAAAGGAAAAAGCGCTTGAACATTTTTAAACATTTACAAAAGAAGGAAATAGTGAATGAGCTTTTATTTCTAGGCTGGCTCTGTATACAGCATGTAGATGGATATATTTCCTCTTTGTGTAGTTTTGACAAATGTTCTTATATGTGTCTCCACTTCAGGCAATTTTGTTTTATGAATTCCCAGTGATAAAACTACGAAAGTAAGGAAAGGTTAGTTTACACATATATATTATATATATATATATATGCAGGCTTCCTTTAAGATAAACTAACCTCTCCTAACTTTCTCAGTTTTATCACTGGGAATTCATAAAACAATACTGCTTAAAGTGAAGACACATGGGAATATTTGTCAAAGATTCACAAAGAGGGAGAAGTGGAAAAGTAATTCAGAAAGTTACTTCTTTCTTTTCAAATCTTCAACAGATTGCACAAGGATGCAATTAAACTAGAAAGAGCTATCAATGGCGTTGTTTAGATCATGTAGTGATTACTGCTAAACATTTACGCAGGGGAAAGGTTCAAAGTATATACTCAAAAACCACAAAAATCCACTTAGAATGAAGTAGGAGGAGTATACCTACACTGATATATATACCCCGGAAATACCAAAATATTAAACAACCAAACCACAATAGTGGTATAATTCCTAGGAATGAGACAGCTAAAACTTAGCTTTTATTGAAATATAGAAAATAAAAAATATACAATAAGGTCCTAAATAGTGCTCACAAAAAATACCTAAACTAATCTAAAATACCAATACAAACTATCCCTACCACAAAAAAACTACCTAACCAGACGAACAAATGGGGTGCTCGCCCTGACAAGGGCATCCCCAACCACGAACCTCCTTAACTTACCCTATAACTATCTATACTAGATGATGGCAATGGTGCATATATGCGGTTCGCACCATACAGCAAAAAAATGTAGAATGAGAAATGGTAAATCTAATGGACTAGAAATACATATATAACCCAGATATACGATAGTATTCAAAGAACGGTTTTGTCACATGTGCGTTTGCTAATTATCATGCACATACATATTTTACCATTCCTATACATAATATGAAGGAGCGATATCCTCACATGTGCATTTGTTATATATCATGCACATACATCCTGGTCCACTACTATCCGGCTGCTTTATTGTACTTTGTGGATCCGGAGATTCGTGTTTGGCCATCTGAGCTTAGAGTGTCACAGAATGTCATCAGCAGGTGGCAAGAGATACAGAGAGACCGGAAGAGTCATAGAAAGGCAAAGAAGTGGACGTCCTTTGGTTACATCACACGCTGATGACCACTTTTTGTTAACGGTGTCCTGTGGAACCGGATAATTAATGCAGCACAACTCAAACATGTTTTAAGGTGAGATGAGATGCACCCAAGTGTCACATCAGACCATTTGTAACCATTTACATCAGCATGGTTTGTGTGCTAGACGTCCGGCAAGGGTACCTGACCACAGCACCAGGCACAGGTATCATCATCTTGCATGGGCCAAGGAGCATCTACGCTGGAAGAGGGACCAGTGGTCCTCAGTGCTGTTCAGTGATGAAAGTCGATTCACTCTGAGCAGAAATGATGGCCAATAATGATGGAGAGTGCTATGCATCAGTCCAAGCTTATAAGAATGCTATTGCTTTAGACAAGTACTCAGCATATAACAGGTAATCCTGAAGGGCAACCTCCAACCCTTAATTATGTGTGTTTACAGCCGGTTGTCCAGCAGCTCCTTCCTATCTTTCGGGAGTCATGTTTTTATGAGGTATTTACCTATTTTTTGTACTCGCATATCTTGCTAAATCTGAATGTGCTTAATACAGCTGAATGAATTACAAGCTGGATGCCTAAAGAAATGCAAATAAATGCAAATAAATTTACTAAGCTGTGAAGCTGCTCATACAGGTTCTCCATTTCTTTACCATGTGAATGGGTTCTATGCATCAGCCACTGTTGTCACTAGACGAGCCTTTGGTGGTGGTGGTGGTGGTGTTACATTGTGGGCAGGTGTGTCTAGTCAATACAGAACTCGCCCTACACTTTGTGGGTGGTACAGTGACAAGCCTCTACTACTTGAATAACATCATTGATTCATTCATTGTGCCTCTGCATGAAAAACACAATGCTAATTATATCTTCATGGACGACAATGTTTCAACTCATCGAGGTTGTATTATTAGGGAACGGCTGTTGGAGTCGGGGGGACACCAAATGGAGTGGCCTGTACTTTCTCTAGATCTGAACCCCCTAGAAGATCTGTGGGATCGGCTGAGCTCGTAGCTCTGCAACCTTAAACCTCAATGATCTTAGGGGCCCCCTTTAAGAAGAGTGGGATGCTATGCCTCAGCAGTCAGTTACTGAACTTGTGAACATCATAAGACGTCCTTGTTAAGATGTTATTGATGTTCAAGACCACGCGACACGTTATTGAAACATTGACTTTTTTTGATGGTGTATACCCATCACTGTTAAACTTTTTGAGTTGAGAAAATCAACATTGCATACTGTGACTTAATTGGCCTACTTTTAAAGGCCCCAGCCCATATATACCTCAGATCTGTATATCTGTATCCATGGCAAAAATCCATGAGGAATTTGTGAAGTGGATTTCACCATGTATCCAGATGTGGATTAGTCTCATTCAATAGGGCTAATCTTTGTCCTGTACGTCAATGCAGTTTCCGTGAGGTTACAAGAAATAAGCGATATCACTTATGCACGAAGCTCAAGTCCCCCTAAGAGACTTGGGGCCTCATGTATGGAAACTGGTCAATAATAACCAATCAGAGCTCCCCTTTCATTTTTTCAGAGTACTATATGAAATAAATTTGGAGCTCTAAATGGTTGCTATGGGCAACAAAGAAAGTCTTAGACCTAGACAGTTTTCATACATGTCCCCCTTGTTTTTTTCCATGTTGCAGATTGAAAAATCCATGGTGGAAATATCTGTGCCATATAAACTGATACTGTAAATCTAGGCAATATACATATCAAATATAATGGAATGCCTTTATGCAAGGAATTCATTCAGATTTCAGTGAGGAAAACATGTGTATACCAAACCAAAATCCTCATAAATTTCAGCTGTGTGAACAGGCACTAAGGATTTCTTTATTTTACTATTCAGGCATTCCTCAAAGGTAATGTACTATATTTGTACTGAATGTACTCTGTGGAGATTTGACTATCACTGCATTTCACTGCTTCATTATTCATTGGAAGGTAATAATCTCCTAAAGGTGTCCTCACTTTCTGTGTAGGAAAAGTTGATCGCTAAAGAACACCCTCATTTCTAAACTGAAGACAATTTATAAAAGCAGGGCTCTCAGTCTGTTGATGCTTTAAATGCCTTTGTGTGTCATAACATTGCTGTGCAAATAAACTACAGGGCCCCACAAGACGTGATTCACTGAACAAGCTAGGAGACAAAAATCTCTTAGGATGCGAATAAAAGTATTTTATTTATGATCTTACAAACATTAACAACCTAGCAGAATGTGTGAAACTTTAGAAGTGTTGCTGCATTACATAATGGATTACAAGCCGACGTGTCTAGTTATACAGATAAAACACTGGCCTATCATACAGTTTATATAAAGAGCTATTCCTGGAGACTGCTGTACATTGCAGATCAGAGACAACATTACTATTATACCGTATTTACATATATATAAATATATATTAAAATAGGCATCTGATACACTGTCGATTTTGCAAGTTTTCCTACCTGCAAAGAATGGAGGGGTCTGTAATTTTTATCATAGGTACAATACAACTGTGAGAGATAGAATTTTTAAAAATACAGAAAATCACATTGTATGATTTTTAAATGATGAATTTGCATTTTATTGCATGAAATAAGTATTTGATCACTTACCAACCAGTGAGAATTTTGGCTCTCACAGACCTGTAAGCTTTTTTTTAAGAAACCCTCCTACCCTGCAATTAATACCTGTATTAACCCCTTACCGACATTTGACTTAAAAAACTCACAGACATAAATCTAATTTTGCCTATTTGGGTTAAATTTGTAGCAAAAATTCACAGTGAAGAAAAAAACCCAATTAAAAAATAACTTTTACTTGATATGCCTTAAAAGAATGCCCTCCAAAATGGAGGACCCACAGCAACAAACACCAAAATTTGTTCTCCTAGAGAGGAAGAAATGCTGGTTCCTCTAAATCTAAATATCCAATATAGTGGTACTGACCCAAGGGGTGAAAATTGCCCCCCCTCGGCGGAGTAGTCGCCCCAACAGGAGCGGCCCCACCTATTGAGAGCGCACCCTAGGTCAGACCCCTTAAACAGTTCCTAAAAGGATACCAGCAGGACTCCCATATGTACTATAGACACTCCAGGAGAAACAATTCTATCCACATAAAATCATTCTTTTTAGTCACATGTACAGAACAAGAAAAAAAAAAAAACAACGTTCTGTTGTATCATTGATTCAGAAACCTGTGTGATTTGTTCAAGACCCACAAACAAAAACAAAAACAACGTTCCGTTGTATCATTAATTCAAAAACCCGTGTGATTTGTTCAAGACCCGATGCGTTTCCCCCAAAAATTCTATAGGGTTCATCAGGGGTAACAAGAGAACATTTAGCCAACAAGACTAAAATCACAGCATACATAGACTAATAGATAAAGATACTTAGCAATGATATCCTTAATGGTGGTAATGCCGTCAAGATAATCCAATAAGATACAGATTAATGATGTGTCTGATGCCTCAGTGTGGACGTCCACACTGAGGCATCAGACACATCATTAATCTGTATCTTATTGGATTATCTTGACGGCATTACCACCATTAAGGATATCATTGCTAAGTATCTTTATCTATTAGTCTATGTATGCTGTGATTTTAGTCTTGTTGGCTAAATGTTCTCTTGTTACCCCTGATGAACCCTATAGAATTTTTGGGGTAAACGCATCGGGTCTTGAACAAATCACACGGGTTTTTGAATTAATGATACAATGGAACGTTGTTTTTGTTTTTGTTTGTGGGTCTTGAACAAATCACACAGGTTTCTGAATCAATGATACAACAGAACGTTGTTTTTTTTTGTTTTTTTTTCTTGTTCTGTACATGTGACTAAAAAGAATGATTTTATGTGGATAGAATTGTTTCTCCTGGAGTGTCTATAGTACATATGGGAGTCCTGCTGGTATCCTTTTAGGAACTGTTTAAGGGGTCTGACCTAGGGTGCGCTCTCAATAGGTGGGGCCGCTCCTGTTGGGGCGACTACTCCGCCGAGGGGGGCAATTTTCACCCCTTGGGTCAGTACCACTATATTGGATATTTAGATTTAGAGGAACCAGCATTTCTTCCTCTCTAGGAGAACAAATTTTGGTGTTTGTTGCTGTGGGTCCTCCATTTTGGAGGGCATTCTATTAAGGCATATCAAGTAAAAGTTATTTTTTAATTGGGTTTTTTTCTTCACCGACATTTGACTTACCCATAAATCAAGGTCGGGTAGGGGTTCCCGCAAATTGACGTATGGGTACGTCATGGCGATCTTGCGAGCTCACAAGCGGAGCTCGCAATATCGGGTATGGGACCAGTGGTATATTACTCTGGCTGCAGGTGATTAACCCTTCGATATCGCAACTTATTATGGTCGCAACATCGACGCTGCAGGCAGGAGGAGTGACCCCCTCTTACTTGCGATTGGAGACGCTGCTCGCTGGGCCCTTACCCGACAGCCCGGATGCTTAATGAAAGCATCCGGGTTATCTGGTGACATCACCATGCCCACAATACATTGTGGGCATGGTGACTGACAGTCACCATGGCGACCAGTACACAGCAGTAATGCTGTGTACTGATCTCCTATTTTATGAGCGATTTGAAGATCGCTCATACAATTCCCCTCTGGGGAAAAATGAAAAAAGTGTAGAAAAGTAAAAAAAAAAGTGTAAAAAAGTAAAATACAAACACAAAAAATAAAATAAAAAAAATGGACACCGCCCTTTTCCCCTTTAGAAATGCCAATCACCCAAAAAAAGATAAAAAATAAATAAAGTACCCATATTTGGTATCGCCAAAAGACCCACCCTATAAGTCTGTCATGTTAATTAACCCTTACAGTAAACGCTGGAAAAAAAAAAGTCACAGAATTGCGATTTTTGTTCATCCAACAGCACATAAAATGGAATAAAAAGTGATCAAAGGCTCATATAAACATCAAAGTGGTGCCAATTAAAACGTCAGTTCATCCCTTAAAACAAAAGTCCTTAGACAGCTCTGTATACGGGAAAATAAAAAGTTATGGCTACTAAAAGATAGTGATGCATAAATATTGTTTTACACAAAAAAAGCACTTTTATTTAAAAACAAAAAGTGTCTCGACCCAGGGAGTAAAACTAACTTGTCACGGTGAGTGCTGTTAAAAATAAAAAACACTATTTGCCGCGGTGTCTGATGGGTTAAACAGCGCGGGCAGGCGACGCTGCCCGTTCGCGCTGTAACGGCCGGGTGTTAGTGGCGATTAGCCGCTAACACCCGGCGGCTGTGCGGGGGGGTCGCGGAGCGATCCCCCTGCAAAGCCTCTTAGCGGCCCTGGGACATACTCATACGCCCAGGGTCGTTAAGAGGTTAATCTGGGGGTCAGATAGGTTTAAGAGTCATACTGCGTTCCAGGACAGGGATAGTCAATGTCCAGTTCAAGTGAAATGATGGTTCAAATAATACTGCCTTCTGGCACTTTTTAATTTGTGGGTCATGCAGGTTTAAGTGTCAGGCTGTAGTACAAGACAGGGATAGTGAATGGTCTGTGATTTTTTTTCTGTGGCTTTTATAACCTAAGTGTGTTGCCTAAGATGTAGCACATATCCATTTTACTGTTGTGGATGTTAATTCCAGCTTCTCCAGCCCTGTTTGGGTGTAAGAATGAAGGTGTTGTTCCTCTCCCATAGACTTTAATGGTCATCGGCGATAATCTATTATCGACTATCGGAAATTGTCTTGATAATTGCCGATATCGACTATATAAAACTATATAAAACTTATATCATTGCAATTGTACCGAACCACATAGTAAAGTTATCCTGTCATTTATCCTGTACGGCGAACACTGTAAAATTGAAGCCCAAAAAACAATGGCGAAACTACGTTTTTTCCCCCCCATTTTCATGGACCAATGTTAAAAAAACTATGGAACACTTATGCACCCAAAATGCACAATACACCCCTAGATGAGATCCATGAGGGGTGTTGAATCTAAAATGAGGCAACTTCCGGAAGTTTTCACCTGTTTTGCTACTTTGGGGGCTTTACAAATGCGACATGGCTCCCAAAAAATCTGCGTTCCAAAAGCCTTTGCACCCCCTGCTATGCATCCAAACAGCATTTTACACCCACATGTAGGGTATTGCTGACATTGGAAGAAATTGCGTAACACAATTTGGGATGCCTTTTTTCCAGGATTCCATGTAAAAATTAAACATTTTCAGCTAAAATTGCAGATTGTTAGAAAAAATATATATTTTTTTTTTCAGAGCCTAACGCTAAAAAAAATTGTGAAACACTTGTGGGATCGATATGCTCACTGTACTCCTGGATATATTCCTTAAGGGGTGTAGTTTCCAATATGGGGTCTTTTTAGGGGTGTTTATTAAGTTTTAGCACCTTAGGGTGTCCACAAACCTTAAATGGCGCCTAAATAAAATCGTAAGGAAAATGAGACCCCAGAGCAGTAGGTTCTCCCCCTATTCTGGGGCTTGTGGTTGAGCCAAAAAGCGCACTAGGGCTACATATGGGATATCTCTGAAAACGGCAGAATCTAGGTAATTGATGTTGAGTTGCATTTACCTGATCACATCTACTGTGTTCCAGTGAATAATGAATAAAAATTTAAAATCTGCAAAAAAATATGCTTTAATTTCTGTGAAATATCTAAAGGGGTAACAAACTTCCTAAATGCTTTTTTAAATACTTTAAGGTGTCTAGTTTCTTAGATGGGGTCATTATGGGGGTATCTAACATACAGACCCCTCAAAGCCACATTAGAACTGGACTGGTCCCTAAAAAAAATCTCTTTGGCAAATTTTCTTGAAAATTTGAAAAATTATTACTAAATTTCTAAGCCGCCTAATATGGTAAAAAGAAAAAAAAATTATGCCAACCTACAGTAGACATATGGTAGATACTAGTTATAAACTATTTTGAGTGGAAAAACTATTTGCCTTACACGCAGACATTTTTTAACTTTGAAAATTGCTAATTCTTCCAAATTTTCATGATATTTTGATATTTTTCACAAATAAACAAGAGTTTTTGGATGAAAATTTCTTACTAACTTAAAGCACAATGTGTCACGAGAAAATAGTCTCTGAATTACTTGGATAGTTAAAAGTGTTAAAAAGTTATTCTCACATAAAGTGACACATGTCAGATTTTAGAACCAGGGCTCTGTCAGGAAGGCCAAAACTGGCTCAGGCGGTAAGGGGTCAATTGCACCTGTTTAAACTTGTTTCCTGTATAAAATACACCTTTCCACATACGCAATCATTCACACTCCAACCTCTCTACCATGACCAAGACGAAAGAGCTGTCTGAGGATGTAAAGGTTGGATTTGTGTCCTTTTATGATCCAATCCTGTTACAATTGTTGTTCCCTCCAAATCATATAAATTGGTAATTTATAGCTCGAGCTAGAGAAAATACTGTCCACTGTTTATTAACAGAAAGTTACAACTTATATACCTTTTGATACGTATGAAATCATTCGATTACTTATAGCAGGGTAATTGGTTAATTGGCTGTTACTAAGGAGTTTTAAGATTAAAACCACAAAGCAGAATATGTTGAAATTAGAGATGGGCGAATTGATTCTAACGAAGTGGAATTCGTTTAGAATTTCAGGAAAACTTCGGTTCTGAACGAAGTCGAAGTTTGGGGTACTTTGCGTTAATGAAGTGTGCTTTTGATTGATAAAATGGCTGCGAGCACATGGCGTTACATGGGGCAAAGAACTCTGGGAGGAAGAAGGGCATAGCCTACATGACATGTGCAGAGCTGAAGCCAATCAGAGACCAGCGGGATTCTGTGACGTCACCGCACGATATAAGTCCGGGCGCGACGCTGGGAGCTCATACCGCTCTCACTGTACTGATTAGGGAAGGTGCTGCCACAGCTGCTAATGATATCTCTTACTAAAGAACTCATTTTTATACAGCGATTTTTGGGGGGTGTCACAGCTTGTCTCAGAGACTGCTTCTCTTAACGTTCTGATTTTGTGGGGTATTGGAACTGAAGTCCAGTGTGCGTCCAATGCAGTTGCATATACATTTTAATGCTATCTGCTCACAGCACATTGAATATCCAAGAGTTATCTAAGCCTTTTCCTGTTGTATTCATTTAAAGAAACAGCGTTTTTACAATCCAACTACCACTTCATTTTCGGTTGCTCAATTGTTTTGCGCAATTTACATCCAGGGGTTAATTAAGCGTTGTTCTGCTGTTGTGGTCACTAAAAGAAACCGTCTTTTTCACCGGCAAAAAAGGCATTTTACCTGTAGCAAAATTCACAAGCGAAGGTTAATTACAAGTTTTTCTCTTGTTGTGTACCGTGAAATACACGCCATTGTAACACGCTACAAAACTATAGTATTTGGTTGCTCAATTCTTTTGCGCAATTTACATCCAGGGATTAATTAAGCGTTGTTCTGCTGTTGTGGTCACTAAAAGAAACCGTCTTTTTCACCGCCAAAAAATACATTTTTCCTGTAGCATAATTCATAACCGAAGGTTAATTACAAGTTTTTCTCTTGTTATGTACTGTAAAATACACGCCATTGTAACACGCTACAAAGCTGGTAATTTTTGGTTGCTCATTTCTTTGGCGCATTTAGATCCAGGGGTTAATTTAGCATTGTTCTACTGTTGTGGTCACTAAAAGAAACCTTCTTTTTCACCGCCAAAGAAGCAATTTTGCCTGTAGCATAATTCATATCTGAAGGCTAATTAAGCCTGTTTGTGCTTTTACATTCAGTAAAAATACACAGTGTTTTTAAACGGGACATACAAGTACATTTTTACTGGCCATTTGTGGAGCGCAATTTATATCCAAGGGTTACCCAAGCTTGTTACTGGGTTCATTTGGAGTCAAATACAGGGTGTGTATTTATCATATACAGATATCTTTATCAAACAGTGTCTGTACATTTTGCTCTTCACCTGCGAGTGGCAGTGGCACAAACATTGCTGGAGCAGGCCCAGGTCGCAGCACAGCAAGGGGACGTCGCAGCAGGGGTCACTCGGTGAGACCACAACTGCCGCTGTCATCTAGCGGCTGTGTGCTGACCAGCAACCCAAGGGTTCTTGATTGGTTGACTAGGTCATCCACTTCCTCCCAGATGACATCTGACAACCCCAGCCAAGAGTCGGTGGGAACGTCAGACACAACCCTTAGTTGGCATGGCCCGGGAGCGGGTCAGCGGCCCTCACCTGTCCTCAACCCGCCTCTGTCCCATTCGGTTCCCTCAGCCAGAGATCTACTATGTGGTCTGGGCTCAGCGCCACTATATAGCGAGGATGAACAATTTGAGGAGGGCAGTCAGCAGCTACTTGGCAGCGAAGAAATGGGGCCAATATCCCCTGCTTCTTGCAGTAGGCGGCAAAGTATAGATGTGAAGCGTGGCATGGGAGGTCATGTTATGAGGGGTCAGCCTCTGCATACCAAGACCGGTGATGAGGACAGCAGTGACGATGAAACACAAATAGATGATGATGTAGCCGACCGCACTTGGGAGCCAGGTGAGGCAAGGGCTTCATCATCGTTGGGAGAAGAGGGCGTCAGCTTGCGCGTCAGGCAGCGGCGCAGCCAGCGAGTGGGTTGTGTGGCCGGGAGTCAGCAGGATAGCAGCAGTGTGAGGTCAGGAGCCATGGGGTAAAAAACCCGCTTCGCAGGTCCAAGAAAGTAGCGGCACAGGGGCTCAGCGAGGCAGCGGTGGGAGTAGTCACTCAGTGCGGAGCGTTGGCGGTAAAATCAGATACTCGGCGGTGTGACAGTTCTTTGCTAAGGCACCGGAGGAGCCGAATATGGGTATATGTAGAATCTGTAGGCAGAAAGTGAAGCGTGGCCAGGGAACTAACGTTGGCATCACGGCCCTGCGTCAACACATGCAGCGTCACTATCCGGTGGCCTGGGAGAAACATGGCTCAGATGTAGTGGTCCATCCTGCCGCCGCAGCAACAGCAGCAGCAGCATTGAGTGGCAAGCATGCCATTGCAGCCAGTCAAGGCTCCACCACCTCTGCAGAAGGGAGCTGTTTCTCTTTGACATCATCTCCCGGTCCAGATGCTCCTGCTTCTCGCTACTCATGGCACCAGCAGTTGTTTAGCGAGGCGATTGCAAAGTGACAACAGTATGCGTCCAACCATCCTAAGGTGCAGAAGCTGACCTTGCTCCTGTCCAAGTTGATGGTACTGCAGTCCCTCCCTTTCCAAATGGTGGACTCTGCACTGTTCAGAGAACTTATGGCTTGTGCCGAGCCGAGATGGAGAATTCCAAGCCATAATTTCTTTTCCAAAGAGGCGGTACCAGCACTTCATAAATATGTAGAACAGAAGGTGGGCCAGTCCTTGAGCTTATCGGTTTGTTCCAAGGTGCACGGCAGCGCGGACGTCTGGAGCTGTAACTACGGTCAGGGCCAGTACATGTCCTTTACGGCCCACTGGGTGAATGTGCTTCCTGCCCAGGCACACCAACAACTTGGACAGGAGACGCCGCTTTCTCCTCCACGTTGTCAAACTGTGGTTCCTGCGCTAATGTCCGCCTACTCCTCCTCCACCACCACCACCACCACCATCTCAGCCTCCACAAGTACTGCTCCCACATACCACCAGTGTAGGACACAGCGGTGTCACACAGTTCTACACCTGGCTTGCCTCGGCGAACGAAGTCACACAGGGGAGGAACTGCTCCGCATCATGCAGCAAGAAATCGATGTGTGGCTTTCTCCGCACCAACTGCAAATCAGAACCATGGTGACGGACAATGGGAGGAACATGGTGTCTGCGCTGCACCGAGGAGGGATGGTCCATGCGCCCTGCATGGCGCATGTGTTCAATCTGGTTGTGAAAAGGTTCCTGAAGTCTTCCACCGATCTTCAGAAGTTTCTGAAAATGGCCAGGAAAGTGTGCATACACTTCATCCATTCCTACAAAGCCAGGAACACCCTCCTTGAGTTGCAGCGGCAGAACGGCCTCCCCCAACACCCTCTGATATGCGATGTTTCCACCTGTTGGAATTCCAGCCTGCACATGTTGGACCGACTGTATGAACAGAGAAAGGCCATTAACGATTTTTTGATGATCCAGACGGACAGGAGTACTCCCCTGTGTATCTTTGATGTCAGCCAGTGGCAGGTCATGCGTGACACCTGCTGTTTGTTGAGGCCATTCGAGGAGGCGACGTTATTTGAATAACGTCATTCCACTGCTTCATGTCCTGGAACAGATGCTGAAAAATCTGTCTGAGCAGGGGACTGGAGACGTGGCGACTACATCTCGCGGCCACATGAGTCCGGGGTGGACTGAAATGGAGGAGGAGGAGGAGGAGGAGCAGAAGCATTGTCTGGTGAAATAAGTGGATTTTCTACCCAGGTGACAAGAGAGGAGGAGCAGGAGCAGCTGGAGGAGGTGGATGGAGATGAGGAAGACAAGGCAGATGACCCGCAAGCACCGTGGCAGTATACAGTGGAGATGGAGGCAGGGAGCCCCTCGGAGTCACTTGTGCAGATGGCCCGGCATGCTGATTTGCCTGGGTAGTGACAGCCGAATAGTCAGCATCCGGCAGAGGGATGACTTCTGGCTCTCCACCCTATTGGACCCTCACTACGGTCCAAAATGGGAGCCTTTTTCCCAGCTATTGAGAGGGAGGACAAACTCAAATACTATAGGGAAATCCTCCGCAGTCAGTTGGCCGCTGCCTATGTGCGGCATCATCCCTCCTCTGACAGGTCTGACCGGGGGGTTCTTCAGCGCTCACGTACTACTGCCGCAGCTGTTGGGGAAGGTGGGGGGGTAGGAGCAGTACCAGCTCCATCAGCAGCAACCTAAGTCTGGAGTCACTGATGAGCAGCTTCCTTCACCTGCCTAGTGAGGAGGGCAGTTGCCAGCAGCAGCAGCAGGACCTGCAGCAGACCCTGAACCAACAGGTGGTGGCCTACTTGGGCAGCACTCTGCCACCCCAGTTAGAAGATCCACTGGACTACTGGGCAGCCAAACTGCATGTGTGGCCGCAATTTGCCAAGTTTGCAGTGGAGAAGCTGTCCTGCCCGGCCAGTAGTGTGGTATCAAAGAAACTGTGAGAAATGAGTCTGGGTTCAAACTACCTGCCTCAGCCACTATTCTGATGCCGCCACCCGCCTGATGCCACACATCTGCTGACAGTTTCTCCATCTGCCACCAACCATCTTTAACAGGGACTGGTATTGCCACCCACCTCCACACTGTGTCATTGTGCCACTCTATGACTTCATGCTGCTGCTGCTGTTGCTGGTGCCGTGACATCCACACTGTGTCATTGTGCCACTCTCTGACCTCATACTGCTGCTGCTGTTGTTGCTGCTGCGGTCACCTCCACACTGTGTCATTGTGCCACTCTATGACTTCATGCTGCTGCTGCTGTTGCTGGTGCCATGATATCCACACTGTGTCATTGTGCCACTCTCTGACCTCATATTGCTGCTGCTGTTGTTGCTGCTGCAGTCACCTCAACACTGTGTCATTGTGCCACTCTCTGACCTCATGCTGTTGCTCCTGCTGCCATCTCCTCCACTCTCTGTCATTGTGCCACTCTGTGACCTACTCCTGTTTTTGCCACCTCCAGAATGTCATTGTGCTACTGTCTGATCTCATGCTGCTGCTGTGGCTATTGCCGTGCCCTCCACACCCTGTCATTGTGCCACTCTCTGACCTCATGCTGTTGCTCCTGCCGTCATATCCACTCTGTATCATTGTGCCACTCTGTGACCTACTCCTGTTTTTGCCACCTCCAGAATGTCATTGTGCCACTGTGTGACCTCATGCTGCTGCTGCCGTGACCTCCACTCTGTGTCATTGTGCCACTCTGTTGAGTACTCCTTTTTTTGTCACCTCCAGAATGTCACTGTGCCAGTGTCTGACCTCATGCTGCTGCTGCCATGACCTCCACACTGTGTCATTGTGCCACTCTGTGGCCTACTCCTGTTTTTGCCACCTCCAGAATGTCATTGTGCCACTCTCTGACCTCATGCTGCTGCTGTGGCTGTTGCCGTGCCCTCCACACCCTGTCATTGTGCCACTCTCTGACCTCATGCTGCTGCTGTGGCTGCTGCTGTAACCTCCACACGCTGTCATTGTGCCACTCTGTGGCCTACTACTGTTTTGCCACCTCCAGAATGTCATTGTGCCACTGCCTGACCTCATGCTGCTGTTGTGGCTGCTGCCGTGCCCTCCACACTGTGTCATTGTGCCACTCTGTGGCCTACTCCTGTTTTTGCCACCTCCAGAATGTCATTGTGCCACTGTCTGACCTCATGCTGCTGCTGCCGTGACCTCCACACTGTGTCATTGTGCCACTCTGTGGCCTACTCCTGTTTTTGCCACCTCCAGAATGTCATTGTGCCACTGTCTGACCTCATGGTGCTGTCTGCCGCGTTACCTTTACACTGTGTCATTGTGCCACTCTGTGCTCTCTCCTTTTTTCCACCTTCCGAATGTCATTGTGCCACTTCCTTGACTTTCATGCTGTTGTGGCTGCGCGTTACCTCCACACTCTGTCACTGATGTTGCCACCTGAGCTCTCAGCTTGTTTTTTTCCAGCTTTCGCTGCCATGACTTTATCAGGCTACATTTCCGCTTGAGTTTTTTGGTCAGTTTTGCCCTCTTAAGTGCCCAGGGAATTTTATAGTGAAGCGATTCTAAGAGCGGCGGCAGTCATGTGCGTGTCATACTAAAACACAACATTGTATGAAGACCAAACCAAGCTCCTCTGCATATTTAAGCATGGCACAATGTTCTACAGCTTCCTGCAGGCTTTGTGCAGCCTGGAAATAGCTGTTTTTTAACGCGATTCGTCCCAAAGTAATTCGGACCGAAACAAATTTTGTCGGAAGATTTGGCGAAGTCACCGAATCAAATTTTTGAGAAATTCGCCCATCTCTAGTTGAAATATAAAGGTCATGTTCTTGCTCCTGCGCAGTTTAGCTTAGGCCCAGTCTGTTAGAAAATATAGTTCCTTTTATGATGTTCTTCCTTATGTCTGGCTAAGTCTGGTTTCTGGGTGTTGTCCTGCACATACGCGCCATCTTAACTCTGCTACATAAGCTAGCATAGCGATAGCAAGTCCTTTTAATGTTTCCTGCGTCATTCAGAAAAAAGGAAGTTCCGGAGGTTTTGATCTTGCTAAAGCAAGCATTGTTTCTAAGCAATATCTGATTTCACTTGTTAAGGATTATAACAGAGAATAGTTGTGCACACAATATATGAACAGTTTGATATGATATTAATGATTAGTAGTAATAAAACAGATTTTAATGTTTTTCCTTTCCTTTCACTTGGTCCTTCACTTGACAAGGACACCAGGGACAAAATTGCAGACCTGCACAAGGCTGGGATAGGCTACAGGACAATAGACAAGCAGCTTGGTGAGAAGGCAAAATCTGTTGGCACAAAAATTAAAAAATGGAAGAAACACAAGATGACTGTCAATTTTCCTTGGTCTGGGGTTCCATGCAAGACCTTCCTTGTGGGGTAAGGATGATTCTGAGAAAGGTCAGGAATCAGCCAAGAACTACACGGGAGGATCTGGTCAATGACCTGGATAGAACTGGAATCACAGTCTCAAAGATTACCGTTAGTAACACACTATGCAGTCATGGATTAAAATCCTGCAGAGCACACAAGGTTCCCCTGCTCACACCAGCACATGTCCAGGCCTGTTTGAAGTACACCAATGACCATCTAGATGATCCAGAAGATGCATGGGAGAGGGTCATGTCGTCAAATGAGACCAAAATTTTAATTTTTGGTATTGAATAATATCCAAAATTAATGTTTTCTTTTCATTTACCACAAAATAAACCTGTATAAAACAATCAGAATGACGCATTTCGCAGAACACCCATGAGTGTTCTGCAAAAAACTTGTCGTTCTGATTGTTTTATGCAGTTTTATTTTGTGCTAAATAAAGACATTAATTTTGGATATTATTCCTAGCGTTTTTTATTTTTTTATTACATGCACATTTTCTGGTATTTTATCTTAAGCGCATTTTACTCTTTTTTTAAATCGAATGTTATTCCTGTTTTGAGCGGTTGGCTACGATTATATTAACTATTACTGGCCTAGGATACTTCTGGTGCAAAAGACCCTTGTGGATTCTAATTAGTCTGGCAGCTTGGGATCTTTTATGGACTTCCATTACAATGCTAATGAAGTTTGAATGCATTGTGCCATCTATGAACAACCTGTTTAGGTGAGCAGTATCAGTTTATATCGCTATCTCTTGATCATTTAAAATTTAATACACAAAGTGCACTTTTTTGTGTTCCTATTGTTTCAGCACATTTGTATATTATGTTTCTATTGTTAGTGCATACTGGTTGATTTACATGGGTATGAATAGCTTTTTCTACAACTCTACCCACAAGTGTTTGATTGGGTTAAGGTCTGGGGACTGTGAAGAACAATCCATCAAAACTCATTGTCATTGAACCATTTCTTTGCCAATCTCGATATATACTTCAGGTTGTTGTCTTGCTGGAACACTATGTCGCCCTTTTCATATCCATAGTACCTGAGCATACCAAGTAACTCATCTTGTAGGAAACTCACATATAACTTAGCATTGAGGTGAGATCATCATTGATCCTGGTCAAGTATCCAATGCCTTTGATGCATAAACCAAAACGGTAAAGTAGACAGCAGCTCACCGAAAGTGATGATAATTTTATTCCATATACCCAGCTGTATGGCACCTGTCGTCCTCGCACGGCATCCTGGCTCTCAGTTCATAAGCCCACAATGCACTATAGGAAAAGCAAAAAGCAAAACGGACCCAGCGATAACGATACCAATGGTGCTGTTCTTTATTTCATTTCAATACATCCAATGGAGGGTGCAGGGGGGACCCACAAACCGACGCGTTTCGGGCTAAAGGTGACCGTGAACAAGGGCTCCCCTTTAGCCCGAAACGCGTTGGTTTGTGGGTCCCCCCTGCACCCTCCATTGGATGTATTGAAATGAAATAAAGAACAGCACCGTTGGTCTCGTTATCGCTGGGTCCGTTTTGCTTGTTGCTTTTCCTATAATCCAATGCCTTTGGCTGTGAAACAACCCCATATCATCAGTCTTTGTCCACCAAAAGTGACATTCCTTCAATTTATCAATCCATTAACCCTCTTTACCCTTGATTGTTCCAGAACCATTTTCAACTATCAGAACCAGTCTACCGACTTTCATCTCATCACTTCATATCATCTGTTTCCAATCTTGTAATGTCCACTTTTCATAGTTTTTTGCAAACTGAAGCTGACACTTTCACGTGATGATATTGAAGTCAGAGTTTCTTTTCCTTTTTCAGGCCCCCCTTCCAGATTAGTGTAATGTGCATTGCATGGTGCTTGCATGGACATCTGTGATCTCACAATTAAGAAACATATGAGCCACCTCCACTGCCATGTTTGTCATGCCAGAACTGATAGACCTTGTGATGAGCCAGTATGTTGACTCGGATATATTGCCTGGATGTCCACTTCTTGGCTTTTGAATGGGTGAATGGACTTCATTTGCTATTCTTTCAACTGTCATGGCACTCACATGATGCAGTTTGGCAAATTTCATAGCCAAGGAACTGCTATGGATGAGCTGAATGATCGAGTTTCTCTTTTCTTGGGAAATCATCTTCATAGCTGCTCAATTCGAACCAGTGACCTCACGCTTGGGAATCAACCAGATAACACACTGAGCTTTTAGGGAATGTGAGAATAGGTTTTAATATACAAAAAGAAAAAGATTGTTCCCTTGATTCTGTAAGAATCTGTAAGAATCAAGGGGAAAGTGGGCTAAGGAATAGAAATGAGCAATTACTAAAAAAATCTAGATCAAATCGATTTTCTGATTTTTATCTCAATTAATAGCCGATTCCCATTAAAGCCTATGGGAGAAGATGGTAAGGTTAATTTTTAGACCGAAACAGGTGAGGAGAAGCTGGAATTACCATCCATTACAGTAAACTGGATACGTGGTCCAACTTAGTGAAAACAATTTGGCTCTAAGGATCACAGAAAAAAATTCACAGGCTAAAATCATTCATTCCTTTCATTGACTAACCGAAAAGATGAGGACAGCATAGCTATAGCAGGTACAGCGGTAGCAGCTGCTCTGGGGACACTTTGACACATAAGAAGACATCGGTATTGGAAATGGCACATGGTAACTGGCAGGAGCCCCCTATTACTTTCTTTACCACGGCCCAAGACCTTCTCATATGTGTGGTGGCAGCAAGAACATCCCAATGGGGAACACAGAGGTTCAGCTGGCAGGGCCGTAGTTATAGGGCATGCAGTGGTAGCTAGGGCTACCGCCAGTCATCTATTATCCGTTTCAGGGCCCAATGCAGCTAAATCAAATGGGGCCCCTACCTATTACTACTTCCTATTTTTTAACATATTACTGGGCCCCTTTTTGATTAGGGCCCCTGACAGGAGTACTTCCCCATTGGCACCCCTTTTACAGTAGCCTGACCCCAAAACCAGCAAATATGACCTTTTTGACACTCAGAATAAAATTTGAAAGAAGAAATGAATATTTGGAATAAGATTGTTTTCAATAGGACCACTGATTTTTTCAATGTGTCTGAATGCTGCTCTGCCTTACAGTTGTTGATGAGGTGGTAAAAACGATTGCCACATGTCACCCAGTAGGCTTCTGCCACACTGCCTGCTATTGCTGCAGCGGCTACTTGCCATTCTACTGCTGGCACGTTGCTGACATTGAAATTTTCTGCAAGAAACCAGTAAATCACTGTGATTTATTTTTAGAGTAGATTTCCTAACAGTGTCCTATAAACTGGTTGTCCCCACAAAACTTCAGCATTGAAATTTTCTGCAAGAAACCAGTATATCACAGCGATTTCTTTTGAGAGATTTCCTAACAGTCTTGTGCACAAGCTACACCCCCCAAAACCAAGCTGCCCCCCTCCCGCCTTCCTCAAAACTGCAGCAAGAAACTTTTAGGCAATCAAAATAAAGATGGTAAAGATGCAGTCATCAGAAATATCAAAATCCCTAACTATTACAGTCTAGGATTTCCTAATCTTGCTAACAGCTTTTCCTTTGTGAAAGCGTTGGGTAATGGTGTGTCTGCCTGCTTTGAAACAAGCACAGGAGAGAGAGCAGTGTGTTTAGTTCACAGTCTCTAATCATAATGGCTTTCAACAGGAAATACAGTGACATACATAAAACAGGGTCATTTGATTTTAGCAGCCAGTGAGGTCTCTACACCCTCACTGGGGATGTTTTTGACCCCCCTCTGTGTTCTGTACTGATTGGCTGGCTGCCAAAAGTACAGGAAGCAGCAAAAATGGCTCGATTTGAAGTCTCGATCTCGATTTTTTACCCGATTTTTCAGGGGAAAAATCGGACTGGATCGAGATCTAGATAACCGTAAAAATCGACTCGATTTTAACTTTTCTCAATTACATCACTCAACAATAATTATCACCATGCTGTTTCTGCACAAACCAGTAGACCAAGGACAATATTATCAATGATACTGCTATACAAAGACCAAATAACACTACCACATCATGACCACATATCACCAGGTGTAGGTAGGATTATGGTGTGATAGGTGGAGGTGAGGAGTCTATAGAGTGAAAGGTATGGGTTTATGGGGTGATAGGTGGGGGTTGTATGTTGGTTTATGTTGGCACTAGGCCATATAACACAGTGGTGAGGGCAGTGGTGGGAGAGAGAGTACAAGCCACAGCTAACAGGCACAATCTTCTGTGGGGAAACTGAGAACCAACCCTCTGATATTGTGCTGGAGCCTGTACTCCCTAGGATCATAGTGTTCAGCCTGCACCCCAAGAAGATTAGGGGCAGTTATTAACTTCATGGGGTGTGGGGATGGAGTTTAGTACAGACATGTTTTTTATAGTGTTTATATTTTTCTACAGGTTTTCTCCTTTGGACCATGCTGGATTCATTGAATTATGTCAGCCCAACATTGGATCCATTTCTGTAATAAAATGGTCAACAAGGGCTGGTGTCGGAGAGTGTTTATTTAAATAAAGTGGTTTTTTTTGTTGTTTCTGTGTTTTTTTTAATTATTTAATTCCAGTAATGAAGGATCTGAGTGAAGCCTTTCCATTACTATTGCTTGGGCTTGGTGTCAGCCAGCAGTGGTTTTTGTCACCCCCAAGGCTCATAATAACATCCTCTCCCTATTACTCTGGTACCCAATGTACCAGAGGTACTTGGAAGAGCCGGGTTACCATCAGAACCTCTAATACTAATCAGAGCCTCTAATGTGAAGGTCCACTTCTGGAGCACCTGCGAGCTGTTATTTTTAAGGTGGGAAGGGACCAGCATTCATGATCCTTCCAATTCTTATGCAGCTGCAGCTGCCAGTTTCACCTTGGTTGAGGGAGACATCAATTAGTCTTTTTTTTTAACCATTTCTTTATTGAAAAATCTAGAAACAAACTAATTATTTAAAAAAAAAGAAATGACATGAGGTCCCCCCCCCTTTTTTCATAACCAACCAAGGTAAAACCTACACTTGCAGCCTGATACTATAAGAATGGGAAGGTCCATGAATACTGGTCCCTTTCCGTCCTAAAAATACCAGTCTGCAGCTACCCTAGAAGCGGACCATCACATTAAAGGTTCCGCTTCTGACAGTTACCCATCTCTTCCCATTATCCTTGGTGCATTGGGTATGAGGGTAATAGTGACAAGGGGTTAGTGTCAGCCTTGTGATGAAGAAAACCTCTGCTAGCTGACACCAAGCCCAAGCAATAGATAGTACTAACACTGGAAATATAAATAATATATAAATATATAAATATAATATAAAAATAACTACAGAAACAACAGAAAATTGTTTATTCAGATAAATACTCCCCAACCCCAGCCCTCATTAACCATTTTATTAAAGAAATAGATCCAATGCTTTCCCAACATAATGCACTGAACCTGACGTAGTCCAAAATGGAAACTTGATTAAAAAAAACAGAAATCCTACAGAAACCCTGGAGGATGGGGCATCACTCAGCTTTTCTGAACACTGAATTGTCTATCCAGCCTCCAGGAAAGCTTGGGGACATCCCCCACAGCAGGCAATGTTGGGTGTCTGCCAAAGGGGATTGGGTGCCACTGTGGTTTCCCCTCCCCCCACTCTAAACCCCCTGTCCTCCACCTCTCACTTTTATCACACCACCCTTACTCTAAACAACCCTTTCCTCCCCAACTCTAACCCAGCTCCCCCACTCTGAACACCTCCCCATCCCACCTCAAATCCCCCAACTCTGAACACCCACTCTCCCATTCTAACTCCTCCTTCTCCACTATAACCCACATCTCCCACTCTAACCTCTCCTTTCCCATTTTAACCTAAATCCCTCACTACGGGTATGTTCACACAACTGATTTGGATGCTGGTTCTCTGGTGGATTCTGCACTGAATCTACCTCAGAATCAGTACCCAATCTGTGCGCCATCTGCTTTACATTCTTTGCTAAGGAAAATCAGCATGGTAGTTCACATGATGCTGATTTTCCTCAGCATTTTCTTTTCAGCTCTGAAAATTTGCAACGCTAGAAAACAATTTCATGTCAATTCTTGAGGCGGATTTTATACCACATTATAAAACATAGGAGGCTGAAAATCAGCTTCAAATCCTCTTCTGAAATCTGCATTCACTGGCGCAGATTTTCAGATGAGGATACGATACTCATTCAGCGCTAACATTTTCAGTGTCCAAATCCGCCGCATGAACGTACCCTAACCTACCTCCTCCACTCTGAACCCCATCTCCCGCTCTATTACATACCTCCCCCTCTCTGCACTTCCCCTCTCTAACCCACTTTCCAAACTTAAAACTTAAAACACCCGCTCTGCTCTAATTCTCCTTCTACCTGCTCTAACTCCCCCACCTGCTCTAATTCCCACTGCTCTGATTCCCCCAAACCTGCTCTAATTCCCCCCAACCCTGATTCCCCCCACATGCTCTAATTCCCTCCCACCTGCTCTAATTCTCTCCCTTCTGCTCTGCTCCCCCCCTCCACAGAAAACACTTGACTTACCTGTCCGGGAGAGCAGTGGCATTCGTCTGTCTTCAGAGCACTCTGCTGAGAAGAAGGAGTCAAAGCTCTGCCCACTCCTAGCAATATACTGTTCTGACAGCATTCTGTCATGTAAGAGGAAGCTGTCAGAACAAAGAAGGGATGTTAGGAGAGCTGTAATCTAACTAACCTCTCCTAACGTCTCTCTGTTCTGCAATGTGCTGCCGCTGTTATCCCCCGAACCTATCCCCGTCCGACCCCGGAGGAGGGAGGGGCAGACGTAAACTCCGGTGCCTGCGACTGAAAGAAAGTGCTGGCTGTGACTCACAGTGGGCACCAGTATGGAGCAGGGTCAGCTCCTGTTCCATACCTGTGCTACCTCCCCTACTCTCAGAGGCAGAGGTACGCGCCTTTGGCGATCACCTACCTCTTCCTAACCATCGTCCTGGTCCTGCATGTCGCTTATTCACAATCATGCCACTTGTTCACTCATGACACATTTTTACCACAGCAGCACATGAACAGTTCACAAACTGCACAGTTTATTACCATATCAATTTGCAACTGCGATAAATTGCCCCTCTAACCCCTGACAGAAACAAGGGATATGTGTGCAGACAGCTTAGCCCACCCCTTATAAACCCACTGAGGCAACTCATGAAATGTGACTTCCTACATGAGCTATGCACTGCCAATGTTGTGTGTGTGGGTTGTCAGATAGTGAGAAAATATGCATATTTGTCTTTTCATATAGTGTATGTAAACTTCTGGTTTCAACTGTATACATATATATAATTGAAACCAGAAGTTTACATACACTATATAAAAAGACACATATGTATGTTTTTCTCACTATCTGACATGAAATCAGAATAAACCTACAATTAGGGTTAGGATTACAATTAGGATTAACCCTTGAAGTTAAATCCCTGTTGCCAATAAACTAGAAGCTTCCAAAGACATGACATCATTATATGGGCTGTCCCAAACTGTTTCGAGGCATAGTAATCCTAGTGTATGTAATAAAAGTAATAAAAATACTTCAAAATTCTCTCTCTCTCATTATTCTGGCATTTGGCAAATATAAATAATTTTGGTAATCCTAATTGACCTAAAACTGGTAAGTTTTAGCCCTCATTCACACGGCTTATTTGGGTGCGGATTGGAGCCGTACTGCGTGCCGTATTTGCGCTGCAGTACGGCTCCAATCCGTCCCAGTAACTACGGTAATCCACATTATCATTATCTACGCGCCGTAGATAATGAAAGTCTATGGGGCCAGCGAGATGCCGGCCCCCCGCCTCGCCCCCGCCCAGCTGCACGACTGCCGGCGTAATTGCGGAGCGAAATCCGTCCCCGCAATTACGCCGGCAATAAGCCGTGTGAACGGGGCCTTAAGGTTTATACAGTGTATGTAAAATTCTGGTTTCAACTGTATATAAATATTGAGTTGGGAGATATATAGAAGAGTTAGCGCTGGTGTCATTTGTTCTCATGTATAATTGGTAATTAAAGTTTGGGAAGCAGGCAGAGTAAACTCTTGACATTTTTTCAGCAGGTCTCATTTATATTGATGCTTGTGCTTTATAATCTTTACAGAAAGTAATAAAATGCCTTAAAAAATGTTCTCTCATTCTGGCATTTGGCAAATATAAGTAATTTTGGTAATCCTAATTACAATGAAGGTTTATTCTGATTTTATGTCAGATAGTGAGAAAAACATGCATATGTGTCTTCTTATATAGTGTAAGTAAACTTCTGGTTTCAAATATATATATATAAAATGTTTGGGACAGCCCATATGATGATGTAATGTCTTTGGAGACTGCTGGTAGGTTTATTGGCAACATCTGAGTTAATTAGAGACACACCTTTGGATGTATTTTAAATCACACCAGAAACTCACTGCTTCTGTGTGTAACACAGTGTTGGACTGCTTCACCGGAGGATCTTTGGATCCTCCGGTAGGCAAAATCACAGAAACAATGGGACATGAATTACCAAAAAATCACAGAGCTACACTTACAGCTTCAAAGGCCTTTGAAGCTGTAAGTGTAGCTCTGTGATGTTTTGGTAATTCATGTCCCATTTTTCTGTGATTTTTTTTTTTTTTTTCCTTTTAATAGTGTAGGGACTCGCAAGAGATGAGGAGCCTTGCCGTTGGCTTGCGAGCTTGCGTACCATAGCTACTGTAACAACTAATACCTCATATTTTTGATTTTTTTTCCCAGCATGTTATCTTTTTGCCCTAAAAACTGGGGAGCCTAGGGTACAAGTATTTTGTGCAGTGTAACTTCTAAGTGCGGGCAGCTTGCCACATTTCTTTTGTGGGAGATATAAGCTGAAACCAGCATGGTATAACTGTACAGAGGTTTACCCTTTTTATGCTTTATCCATAGCAATTTCATTGTATTGTTCTTTTTTTAACAGCTCCCCCATGTATTATACGTGGTTTTTTGAAAGCGGGTTAACTATACCTAGAGCATTTGCTCATTAATTAAGGGCACCTGCTATTTTCCCATGCAGCAATAGGGCCAGAGCGCTGCTGCTGGGATTTGGTTCCATCAACTAATACCTCATATCTTGATATTTTTTCCAGCATTTTTATTTTTTGCCCTAAAATATGGGGACCCTAGGGTAAAAGTATTTTGTGCAGGTACCTTCTAAGTGGGGGGGCAGTTTGCCCACATTTCTTTTGGGAGATATAAGCTGAAACCCAGCTGGTAAAACTTTACAGATGGCGTTACCCTCTGGTATCGCTTTATCCATATGAAATTCTCATTGGTATTGTTGTATTTTTAAGCAGTCTCCCCATGTATTATACTGTGGTTTTTTGCATGCTGGTGTGAACTAGTACCTAGAGCATTTGCCCATTAATTAACGGCACCTGCTATCTTTTCCCATGCAGCAATAGGGCCAGAGCATCCTCCGGTAGGCCCCTGAT
The DNA here is from genome assembly GCA_025379985.1 of Phyllomedusa bahiana. NCBI lineage: Eukaryota > Metazoa > Chordata > Amphibia > Anura > Hylidae > Phyllomedusa > Phyllomedusa bahiana. Next base: position 51,577 of record JAODAL010016974.1, read on the forward strand.
CTGACACTGCGTGGCCCGCCGGGTCCCCGTAACACTTAGGGCCCGCCAGAGCCCTGTAGTACTGAGCTGGGCTGTACGGCCGCGGAGCTGCCAGCGGAGTCTCCTGGCGCCGCCAGTGTAGGGCAGAAGAGGAAGTCACTTGACTGAAGAAGGAGAAAAGGTGAGTATAAGTGTTATTGTTTTTAACGGTGGTTACCTGCTTGAGGAGTCATATATACCTGCCTATCTGAGAGGAGCTGTATATGCCTGCCTGTCTGAGGGGACCTATATCTGTATGCCTGCTTAAAGGGAGCTGTATATACCTGCCTGAGATGACATATCTATATGCCTGCCTGAGGAGAGCTGTATATATATATGTGCGTGCCTGAGGGGACCTATATCTATATGCCTACCTGAGGGGAGCTTATATACCTGCCTACCTGAGGGGACCTATATCTATATACCTGACTGAGGGGCCTATATATACCTGTCTTACTGAGGGTATATATACATCTATATACATGCCTGAAGTGAGCTATATATACCTGTCTGCCTGAGAGAACAAATATACCTACCTTACTGAAGGAAGCTATATATACCTACCTGAGACACACACACACACACACACATATAATTATATATATATATATATATATATATATATATATATATATATATATATACACCGGCCTGAGGAGAGCGATATTTAACTGCCTGAGGGGACATATCTAAATACCTGTCTGACTGAGGGGAGCTATATATACCTGCCTGAGGGGGCATATCGATATACCTGCGTGACGGAGCTGACATATCTATATCCCTGCCTGAGAGAATATATCTATATACCTTCCTGACTGAGGGGATATATCCATATACCTGCCTGAAGGGACCTCTATCTATATATCTGCCTAACTGAGGGGACATATCTATAAACCTGCCTAACTGACAGGACATATATATGCCTGCCTAACTGACAGGACCTATGTATACCTGCCTAATTGAGGGGACCTGTATATATCTGACGTACTGATGGGACCTATATATGCCTGCCTCACTGACGGGACCTATAGAGCTTCCTATCTGAGGGGATCTATACACTTATCTAACTGTGGGGACTTATACAGCTTCCTATCTGATGAGGGGAGCTGTAGAGCTACCTAACTGAGGGGACTTATATACCTATTAGTAAGGAATTGCTGGAAAAGTTAGGATTCTAAGTTATTTGTGTCCAAATCTGCAGTGTTGGCCAGGAGAAGTCAGCATGGAGGTGTGGACCGATGGAGAAGAAAAGGGAATGTGAAAGACTCATCAGAGAAATCACTTATATGTGTGCTAAGTGTAATGGTTTATATTTAGTGTTGAGCGATTATTATCGACAAAGTTGAAATCGGCACAGTTTTTATGTTGATCGAAATTTTTAGATCATGCGATAATTTAGGTTAAAATATTTGCATCATCTATTAAGATCGCGCCATTTTCGGCGCATCCTGTCATTTTGGCGGCTAGCAAATGAGATTACAGAATAAAGCAGGGTGAGATGTGTGTGCGACGTCATGACTGGGATGTGTATGGTTGCGATTGGCTTTGGGAAAAATCACATGACCTTGTTTTACATAGAAAAAGCGTTTCCTGTTCAGCCTCAGTTTTCTCTCAGCGTCTCAGAGCAGAAGGGCGTGCGCTCTGCTTGTGTCCAAACAGCTCAGCGAAATTTTTATATTTATTCAAAGAGATACCTCTACTATTTGCTGTGATCCTTACAATTTAGTTAGATTAGAAGATTGAAGATTTTATGTAGTTAGGTAGAGAATTTTAATGGAGCATCTGCCGCTGTAAAGCCCACAGGGGGGAGGGGAGGGGGAGCCCCCGCGGGCAAACAACAGACAAGCTCTATAAAGAATACTGGATAAAGTTCACCAAGACTTAGTGTAGACATTGCACTGCAATAGCTTTATTATTAACAGTTTTCTATTGAATATTTCCAGGATATTGGCCACCTGAACTTATTAGTAAACATCTTTTCTAGTACCTGCAGGTCTCTTTGTTAGGTGCAAAACTCCATTTTATTATCAGTATACATTTCAGATAGGTGTTCTTTTTTCAATTTTGCCCATTCCCCCTTTGTTAAATATATCCACCTTGCACTTAAATTTGGGAATCCAGCAATTTTATAGTCACCACAGGTGAATTGAAAGGTCCCAAAAAATATCTTGTTTTATACGAATACATAACAGATACGTGTTTTTTGACTTTGGCGCACTACAGCTTTGTTCATTGAGGCAGCTTGCACTTAAATCTGAATACAGCAATTTTATAGTCACCACAGGTGAATTGAAAGGTGCCAAAAATATCTTGCTGTCATGATCATGCCAGAAAGAACCCCAGCTTTGAGTTCTGGTCGCCGGCCACGGCCGTTGCGACGTAAGCCGTGGTTTTTGACTTAGTGTTTACATTTGTGTTCACTAGTGTGAACTGGGTTTTCTCCTCTGCTATCTTGATTGATTCCTGGCCGACGCCTAGGCCAGGAATCTTCCAGCGCTCCACGGGTTAACCTGGCTCCTTGATCCTGGTGATTGACAGCTCTACCTTCCTATCTGGTCTTCTGTTTCTTCCTCCTATTGCCTTTGTCCTTAGTTCTCCTGGATGGTATTTAAAGGGCTTTTCTGTCTCCTCCCTTGCTGGTTTATACTGGTCCTTTTCTGTCTTTTGCTTCCTACCTATTCTGTGCCCCCTGGTTACCTTACTTTGCTTGGATCACGTTTATTCTTCTGCCTTCTGACATTGTACCGCGTTCCCGATAGTTACCGACTTGGCTTGCTTGACGTTCCCATATTGTGTTTGTATTGTTTTGTCTGCGTCTTGTGTTTTCACACTGTTCAGTATAGTGCTCAGTCTTCTGTTTGGGGCCGACCTATTAAGCAGTCGGGCACCCCAAAAGGCAGGACAGGGGTTGGGACCAGGTCAGGGCCTCACACTGTCTGTGTCTGTTCGTGGCCCCCTGACGGGTCCCTTACATTATAACCACCCCATACCCAAGTCAACTCTCCCGCCGATTCAATATGAGTACCGGCCTGTCGGTCACTGATCGCTTGGACGAGTTGGCAACTCAGCTTCAGGGCATGGCGGGGCTTATTAATCAAGTCTCGCCAGCATCTGGATACCATAACTAACCCGGGCCCCGGGACTTTCTGCCCCATCTGTGTCCCTTTCTGCCCCTATGTTTGTGGTTTCCTAATGTCCGTTAAAATCAAAAGATGCTTCTACCTGACCGCTTTGATGGGAATCCGACAGGTTCCGAACCTCCAGGAATCTTGTAGTTTATTTTTTCCTTCAATTATTTTCCATGAGGTAAAGAGTGGCAGTTGTTGTGTCCTCTCCTCCAGGCCCACCTCAGATTGGCATTAGCTAATACCTTCTGAAGCCCCTGATTGGAGACCCAGTGGACCAATTTTTTTTAGCTTTAGGTCAGGTTTATGATAACCCCAACCGGTGCATGGCCGAGGCCCATTTGCTATCTATTCAGCAGGCCACCGCTCACCGAAGAATTAACTGTTCCGCAGTTCCTCCCCAATTTCACGTTGAACTGGGTGGCCCAACCAACCTCTGAAGACCCTTTTCACCCAATTTGTTTTTTTCTTTTCCGGAGGTAAAAGTTGCTATGGTCAGTCACCCAACTCCCGAGACCGCTGAGTGACTTATGACTCGGCTGTGTCTATTGACAGAAGATTAAGGAGAGACGCAGGGAAAAGAAAGGGGGGTTGACTGTTCAGCTCAGGCAGACTTTCCCATACAACCTCCTTCTCCCTTTCCCTTAAAAATTCCTCCTCTTCCACCTTCGTCACCATCTTCCCCTCAGTTTTCTGGAGAAGAACCCATGGTTTTGGGGGTTTCGCATCTGCTGCCACCGGGAGGAGACACCGGTTGGAGAACGCTTTGTGCCTTTTATTGTGGGAAACCTGCCCAAATTTCCTGAGAGATTTTCCGATTAGACCCAAATCACCCCAAGGTTTAATATCAAACGTCGGAGCGATTTCCAGGAAGGTAATCAGATGTACAGGTACCATCCTAATGTAAATAACAAGTTTTTTGTACCCGTAACCTTGGTTCTAGTTCCCAAAACTCTTGCCTGTAATGCCATGATTGATTCGGGTGCTGCTGCCAGTTTTATCAGTATGGTTTTTTGCTAAAGCCTTGGGGTTTTTTCCTCTGTGTTCTCCCTTTTGGGTTTCAGGTGTAGATTCTAACTCCCTAACCGAGGGAAGAATAAAATTTTGTACCGCAGAGGTCACTTTGAATGTTGGGAGTTCGCATTTCAGAAAAGATTTCGTTTCTTGTCAAAGGAGAAACTCGCTGCAGAGGTTATTCTTGGGTTACCTTGGCTCCGCCTCCATAATCCTGTTTTCGACTGGAAAGGACCACGAGTTGATCAAATGGGGTGACTCATTTTGTTTCTCATTCTATGGTGGTCCGTCCCTTGGTGTGTGCTGGGGATTAATGCTCCCTGATATGTCCCGAATGTAATTCTGAATTCAATTATGTCTGTGATGGGGATGTTGCCCGATAATCGGTCTCCACACCGGCCTAATGATGGCGCTACAGACCCCATTCCTGGTGCAAGGGCTCAATTGTCTGCCCTGGAACGAGAATCTTTGCATCAGTATATTTAGGAACCTGTAAATATTCCTTCTCCGGTAAAGCATGTTGCAAACCTTGATTTCTAATCCAGTGTCTCTGTCTGCCGACTCAGCATATTCTGCTTCTTCTGAACTGTTCCCCTTTTTCCGGGGAGGATGATTTCCACCTCAGTATTCTGCCTTGCAGGTGATAAAACTAAAATAAGAAACCGCCGTTAATCGACTGTGCACAGTCTGGGCTAGGAGCATAAGACTCTAAAAAACGCCCAATTAAAAATCAAAAAACCTAGTAAAAAACCCCCGAACCAGACCAAAGTATGTCCGCCTCCGAGTCTCATCTACCAAACATGCCCCCAAGCTGGAAAAGGAAAGAGTTCACCAGGTCCATTCTGCTAAACATAGAGGGTCTGTTGAGGGTCCCGGTGGCCCCTCATAAAGGGGGGGGGGAAGTGTCATGATCATGCCAGAAAAAAACCCAGCTTTGATTTCTGGTCGCCGGCCACGGCCGTTGCGTGTAAGCGTGGTTTTTGACTTAGTGTTTACATTTGGTGTTCACTAGTGTGAATTTGGGGTTTTCTCCTCTGCTATCTTGATTGATTCCCCGGCGACGCCTAGGCCAGGAATCTTTTCCCGCGCTCCCACGGGGTTTAAACCTGGCTCCTTGATCCTGGTGATTGACAGCTCTACCTTCCTATCTGGTCTTCTGTTTCTTCCTCCTATTGCCTTTGTCCTTAGTTCTCCTAGATGGTATTTAAGGGCTTTTCTGTCTCCTCTCCTTGCTGGTTATACTTGTCCTTTTCTGTCTTTTGCTTGCTTACCTACTCTATTCTGTGCCCCCCTGGTTACCTTACTTTGCTTGGATCACGTTATTCTTCTACCTTCTGACTTTGTACCCCGTTTCCCGATAGTTACCGACTTGGCTTGCTTGACGTTCCCATATTGTGTTTGTATTGTTTGGTCTGCGTCCTTGTTTTTCACACTGTTTCAGTATAGTGCTCAGGGCTTCTGGTTGGGGGCCCACCTATTAAGGAGTCGGGCACCCCAAAGGCAAGGGCAGGGGTTGGGACCAGTGTCAGGGCCTCACACTGTCTGTGTCTGTTCGTGCGCCCCTGACGGGTCCCTTACACTTGCATTATACGAATACATAACAGATACGTGTTTTTTGATTTTGCCGCACTACAGCTTTGTTCATTGAGGGGAGCTTGCACTAAATTTGGAATAAAAGCAATTTTATAGTCACCACAGGTGAATTGAAGGTGCCAAAAATACCTGTATTATCAAAACATTTCAGATAGTGTTTTTTCACTTTGGCGCAGGCAGCTTTGTTGATAGATTACTTTGCAGTTAAATTTTTACAGCAATTTTGTAGTCACCACAGGAATGTAGGTGCCAAAATACCTTTTATTATCCGATACATTTCGATACGTGTTTTTCACTTTGGCAGGGCCCCTTTGTGATAGATCACTTTGCATAAATTTAATAAAAGTAATTTTATAGTCACCACAGGTGATTTTATAGGTGCCAAAAATACCTTGTATTATCAGAATACATTTCAGATACGTGTTTTTTCACTTTGGCGCAGGCCAGCTTTGTTGATAAAATCTACTTTGCAGTTAAAATTTGAATACAGAGCAATTTTATAGTCGCCACAGGTGAATTGATAGGGGCCAAAAATACCCTTTTATTATCCCAATACATTTCAGATACGTGTTTTTTTTCACTTTGGCGCCCTGCCAGCTTTGTTGATCTACTTTTCAGTTAAATTTGAATACAGCAATTTTTAGTCACCACAGGTGAATTGAAAGGTGCCAAAAATACCTTTTATTATCGGAAGACATTTCAGAGACGTGTTTTTTCAATTTGGCGCGGGCCCGCTTTGTTGAGAGATCTACTTTGGCAGTTTTTATTTGAATCCAGCAATTTTGTTTTGATTTGAGGGATTTGAGAATAGCTGTGATTTGCCGTCTTTTAATAAGAGACTTTCCAAAACTCTTCCATACCTTCTGAAATTTTTATTTTTCTGAACATGGAGCGAAATTCAGGTGGTAATCAAGCAAGAGGGGGGTAGGACATGGAGGTAGAGGTACGAGAGAAGGTGCTCCTTCCAGTGCTGGCGACAACCAACATGCCAACGGATCGTCAGTTGCAGGACCCTCAGGCCGGGCATCGCTGGGTCAGGGCCCTATGAATCTCAGTAACGAACAGCGTCGCCAATCTGTCCTTCAGTGGTTAATGCAAACCTGCATCCAGCAGTCTTACCTCCTCGTCCTCCCAGTCGCGGCCACAAATGTCGTCATCAGCATCACCAGCATCCATCCAACATGAAGCAGCCCAAATGTAAACTAGTGTACCCACCACTGTGGACAATCCATTTTCTGAAGACCTCTTTGATGACAAAATGCGGTTGGGGTCAGAAGGCATGTTAAAAGATCAAGAGGCCAAAGAAGATGATTGTCTCTGCTCTGACGCCCAGTTACTGATGCCATAAGAGGAGGAGAAGGAAGCCGGTCAATCGACAAAAATCCCGGGCGATCGGCAACGCCTTGCAGTCCCTCTCGCTTGTAGCCCGCAGCTCCTGGATGCAGAATGTCAGGACGACCAAGTCACCTGTGTTGATGATGATCATGACGACATTGCGGATCCAACGTGGTCTTTTCAGCAGAATTTGCTTGCGAGTGCTTCATCACTGGACGAGGAGGAAGACGATGGGGTAGTGTCAGTATGGGTTCCGCCTCAAAAAGGGAGAGGGCGGTCGCAGAAGTCTGCTGATATGATTCCGCCAGCCAGGGTCAGCGCAAACCCCGCTCCTCGCTTATCGCCGTCCAAAAGGTCCAGGACCTCTCAATCCTGGGCCTTCTTTGACCAAGCCTCTGATTCACCCAGCGATGTCATATGCCGCCTATGCCAAAAAACGCATAAGTAGAGGCAAGAACCTTAGGTGGTTAACCACCACCAACATGTCTAGTCACATGCAGCGAATGCATGAGTTGAAATGGAGGCAACACTTGGCCAAAAAAGGCCAGACCGACGTCGGGCCTCCAACCACTGTCACACCCTCTGTCTCCGCCTCCTCCTCCTCCGCCACCACCAAGCGTTCCTCAGCTGCCCATGTCTCTCAGAGTCATGATCAGGGATCAGCCTCCGCTTCAGCCTCCACCGTCGCCCGAGTACCACCAGCACCACCAGAGACCCATCCTACCCCTTCTCCTTCCGCCAGTTTGATGACCTGCTCGCCGTACAGCGGCCAGTCTATCAGCAAGCCTTCTGTCTTCCAGGTTTGGGAGCAGAAGAAACACTTTAACCCAAACCATCCCAAAGCCAAAAGCCTGAATGTCGGCATTGCCAGGCATTTGGCCTTGGAAATGTTGCCTTTCCGTCTGGTGGACACAGATGGGTTCCGCCACGTCATGGCCCTCGCCTGCCCCCAATACTAGATGCCGAGCAGGCATTTCTTTGCCAGAAAAGCCGTCCCTGCCCTGGCCAGCCACGTGTCAACTAAAATTTCAAGCGCGTTGTCTGCATCTGTGTCCGGAAAAGTCCATCTGACCACCGACACATGGACTAGTAAGCACGGCCAAGGCCGCTATATCTCTGTGACAGCTCACTGGGTGAGCTGGGTGGATGTCTCTGGGGGTGACGGTGGCTCTCAGGCTCGGCGCACGCCTTCAAAACCGCACGGATGGTGCAGGGCTCTTTCCCCCCAAGGTCCTCTGGTGGCATCACGTGCCCAGAGAAACCAGGCCGTGTTGAAATTAATCTGTCTTGGAGACCGTCCACACACAGGTCAGGAGCTGTGGACGGCTCTCCGCAACGAGACCGAACGCTGGCTGGGTGCCAAGAACCTTGTGCCAGGCAAGGTGGTGTGCGATAACGGGCGAAATCTGCTGGCCGCCCTTAAGATCGGTAGACTGGAGCACATCCCTTGCCTGGCACATGTCATGAACCTTGTCGTCCAGAAATTTCTAAAGAGCTACCCGGGTCTGGACTGCCTGCTGAGGAAGGCTCGAAGTCTAAGTTCGCACTTCCGCCGTTCGCACCCTGCTTCGTCCCGCCTGGCTGCGTTGCAGCGTCAGCTCGGCCTCCCCGTCAACTGTCTCATTGTTGACGTGGCAACACGCTGGAATTCCACCCTCCACATGCTCCAGCGATTGTGGCAGCAGCGCAATGCCATTACGCAGTACGAAGTGACACATGGCCTGACAAGCAGCGGTGCGGACCTCGGGGTGTTGAGCCACCGAGAGTGGAGGCAGGTGAAAGAGCTCTGCACCATCCTTGCCAGTTTTGAAGAAGCCACCAAAATGGTCAGTGCGGACAATGCCCTTGTCAGCATGAGCATTGTGGTGATCTTAGTTCTGGAACGATCATTGGACACTCTGAAACAACAGGTCCCGCCAGCGACGGAGGAGGAGACGGACACAGATGCGGACACGGAGCCTTTCTCTCCGTCAAATCCACAAGGCCCGACAGTTTCACAATTTCATCGGTCTTCATTAGGCAGTGGTTCGGGGTCCAGAGCTAGTGCAAGGTGGCGCATCAGCTCTCAGGGTGCATCATCTCAGGCAAGTCAGGGCTGTGTTGAAGCTGTGCCGGAGGCAGCGGAGGAGGAGGAGGTATTCCTAGACACCGACGTTACCGACGTCCCTGCCTTGGAAAGAGGTTGGCGCGAATTTGAGGAGGAAGATGAGGAAGATCAGTTTGCTAGTGCCCCTCGACCCAGAGGCTTGGGAAATCAAGGCTCCATCTCTCACATGAGTGCTTGGATGCTCCATTTCCTCCAACATGATCCTCTCATTAAGGCCATCAAAATGAACAACAGTTACTGGGTGGCCACCCTCCTGGATCCCCGGTACAAAACAAAAATCAGCACTTTCCTTCCACCCACCCAAATAGAGAGTAAAATGCAGGAAATGGAGACCTTGCTGATTGATCAACTGGAGACATCTGTTGCGTCTGCTTCACGTTCCCCAAATGTCACGGTGGAACAACATCAGCGACGTGACAGCAGTAGAGTGCCAAGTAGGCGTAGCGGCAGCAGCAGCAGGCAAGGTGGCAGAAGCCTAATGGGTGGACCTCTGGCAATCTTTGTTTACCACCCTCACCAACGCATGCAATGCAGGGCACACATCCAACACACAGAGACCAGCTTAAGATCATGGTGCACGACTATCTGCGTCTCAACACCGATGTTTTTGTATGTGTTCCGGACCCAATAGACTTCTGGGTATCCAAAATGGACGAATGGCCCGAGCTGGCTCGTCACGCCATAAAGGTGTTGTCCTGCCCAGCAGCCAGCGTCATATCTGAGCGGACCTTCAGCACAGCTGGAGGAGTCATTACAGACAAACGCATCCGGCTTTCCACAGATAATGTGGATCGTTTGACTTTCATCAAATGAATCAGGCATGGATCTCTGATGTTGTGGCCCCAATTGCCGAGGTCACCGATTAGTTGCCGGTTTACTTCACATTCCTCTTCAAACAGAAATGGTCCTCTTGAAAACTTTTTTTTAAAATGATCATTTCTTACTGCAATTTTTATTCTCTTTTCCCAACAGTTCATTTTGCTGGTTTTGCTGTGAGGAGACTGTAAAAGACAGCAAGGTTTCATGACAACACCGTATTCCATTTACTCACTTTATCTTTAGAAGTTTTCGCATTGTCAATGGTTTTGAGGTCATGTTGCTGTGAGATACAGCTATAATTATGGTCCTTTGGAACAGAAATGTGGCTTTTAAGTGGCATTTCTCCCTCACAATTTTTAACAGTGGCTGAGAAGTCATTTTTATAATTTTTTGGGTCATGCTGCTTTGAAATGCAGCAATACTACAGGTCCTATTATAAAAATTTTTTGTTTCTAACAGACATTTGTTCTTCACAATTGTCCAAAGTGGCTCAAGGGTCATGCTTTGAATTTTTGGGGGCATTTTGCTTTGAAATGCAGCTATACTACAGGTCCTATTATAAAAAATGTTGTTTCTAACAGACATTTGTTCTTCACAATTGTCAAGAGTGGCTCAAGGGTGATGGTGCTGTCAGAAACAGGAATAGGTAGGACACTGTTAATGGACACATATTGCAAAATGACTTGTTTTTGCAAGATCTTTAACATAGCTATCAATCCCTGTATTGAGACAACCCATTTAATACAATTAAAAAAGAGAAACAAAGACATGGTGGGATTCCATCCTATTTTAAAAATGTGTTTTCTAGAATTAAAGTACTAAAAAACTTGCATGTACAAAATAGCTGTTAAAAAAATTCCTCTGAATTGTACAAGGGAGGTACAGGAAAACTTGACCAGATGTAGGTTATTCAGAGGACATGGAGTATGGAGCACGGACAGAGAACAAAGTACAGAGACAATTTCCTCCAGCACGTTGAGTAAAATGAGAAAAAGAATGCCAAGAAAAAAGGCACCTGGGTGGAACAGGAGCGTTAACCACCAGTATTTCCAAGTGAAGCTCAATTGGTCCGCACTCATACGGAGGGGCAAGCGCTACCCAGGACAGGGACCGTATATGTCCAGTGAAACTAAAATGGTGGTTGAAATACTCCTTTTCCCGGCACTTTTGAATCTGTGGGTCAGACAGGTTTAATGGTCATTCTGCGGTACAGGACAGATATAGTCAATGTCCATTGAAACTAAAATGGTGGTTGAAAGACTCCTTTTTCCGGCACTTTTTAATCTGTGGGTCAGACAGGTTTAATGGTCATTCTGCGGAACAGGACAGATATAGTCAATGTCCAGTTCAACTAAAATGGTGGTTGAAAGACTCCTTTTTCCAGCACTTTTTAATCTGGGGTCATGCAGGTTTGGGGCTCATGCTGTGGCCCAGGACAGGTATAGTCATGTCCAGTGAAACTAAAATGGTGGGTTTAAAGACTCCTTTTCCCGGCACTTTTGAATCTGTGGGTCAGACAGGTTTAATGGTCATTCTGTGGTACAGGACAGATATAGTCAATGTCCAGTTCAACTAAAATGGTGGTTGAAAGACTCCTTTTTCCGGCACTTTTTAATCTGGGGGTCATGCAGGTTTGGGGCTCATGCTGCGTTCCAGGACAGGGATATTCAATGTCCAGTTTAAGTAACATGATGGTTCAAATCATACTGCCTTCTGGCACTTTTTAATTTGTGGGTGATGCAGGTTTAAGGGTCATGCTGTGGTACAAGACAGGGATAGTGAATGTTGTGTGTTTTTTTTTCTGTGGCTTTTATAACCTAAGTGTGTTGCCTAAGATGTAGCACGTATCCATTTGACTGTTGTGGATGTTAATTCCAGCTTCTCCAGCCCTGTTTGGGTGTAAGAATGAAGGTGTTGTTGCTCTCCCATAGACTTTAATGGTCATCGCTCATAATCGACTGCTCACTATCGACTATCTTGTCGATGATGGTCGACTATCGACCATCGACCGATGTCGATGGTCAACGTAATCGCTCAACACTATTTATATTCAGTAATGGTGTGGCGGTCTTGTTCAGTCTCTCTATAGTGGTGTTATGTGTTCAAGGTGTGGAGGTATTATTCAGTCTTCATAGTGGTGATATGTGATCATGGTGTGGAGGTATTATTTAATCACTATGTGGTGGTGATATGTGGAGGTATTATTCAGTCACTATATGGTGGTGATATGGGGTCATGGTGTGGTAGTATTTGTTCTTAATTATTGGCAATTTTAGCATTGGGATTCTGGTTTTATGCAGTGATGTTATCTGGTAACTATACAACCATTATTTAGCGGTTTTATACTCGGTGCGTTGTGTCATAGCTTTAGATATATTTTTATTTATATAAAATGTATCATTTGGGGTCCAGTCCTGCTGCAATTTCGTGAGAGAGACTCAGAAGCCCCATCACCCCATCTAAATTACAGATTAGTGTGATGATGTCACCACATCGGTCTGTATAAGTTATTAGTTGAAGCGAGACCAAGCGGGACATTGTACAGGTGGCAGAGACAGCGAGGCAAAGTGGGCTCCTAAAATCATCTCCTCTGGTGGGCCCTAGGCACCCCAGTCCGACACTGATGTAACATCATGAGAAAGTCTAAAGAAATCAGCGAAGATATCTGAAAGAGAATTCTGGACTTTAACAGGTCTGGATCATCCTTACGTGCAATTTCCAGATGCTACTCAGGCTACTCAAGTGTGCAGCGTCTCCCAGCTATCCTACGTGGAATGATTTAAAAACTGGTGGAAAGCCCTGCTACGGACTTCACAATAAGTATACCATAGCCTTTCTTATCTTTGATGTTCAAATGTCTGATAAAGTGTCCATTAAGTGTAGAATTTTATGCTGTATAAATAAACATGAAGAAAGTTTTGTAAATGAAGAATTCACCATTATTTAAATTTTTCCTATCATGGAGCAGTGGAGGCTGCTTATATGGTACACAAAATAGAGTTGGCTTACTGTTAAAGATGCAATTTCCAGATACCTGAAGGTGACTCGTTCATCTGTACAAACAATTTACACAAGTCAAAAAAAGAGGGAATGTCCAGCCATCATACCACTCAGAAAAATAGAAAAAGATTTTGTGCTCAGAGATGAAGTGTTTTGGTCTGACAAGTGAAAATCCCCCCCCCAAAAAAAAAAAAGGGAAAATACTTTGTGAAGATGCGGTGTCCCTGCCGTGAAAGGAGTACTGGGATCAACAGGGGTTAAAGGCCACTCTGCCCCGGAAGAGGCCAAAATTTGCCAAAAGAAACATATAAAAGTCAGATTAACATTTGCAAATGCAAACAGAAACAAAGACCTACATTTCTGGAGACATGTCCTGTGGTCTGATGAAACTAAAATTGAACTGTTTGGCCATAATGACCATCATTACTAGTGTTGAGCGATTGCGTTGGCTATCGAGATCGAGCGATAGTCGATAGTCGGCCGCTATCGATAAGGTTTTTCGATAGTGAGCATCGATTATGAGCGATTACCATTAAAGTCTACGGGAGAGCAACAACACCTTCATTATTACACCCAAACAAGGCTGGAGAAGCTGAAATTAACATCCACAACAGTCAAATGGATACGGGCTTCATCTTAGGCAACACACTTAGGTTATAAAAGTCACAGACCATTGACTATCCCTGTCTTGTACCACAGCCTGACCCTTAAACCTGCATCACCCCAAATTAAAAAGTGCCAGAAGGCAGTATGATTTGAACCATCATGTTACTTGAACTGGACATTGAATATCCCTGTCCTGGAACGCAGCATGAGCCCCAAACCTGCATGACCCCCAGATTTAAAAAGTGCCGCAAAAGGAGTCTTTCAACCACCATTTTAGTTTCACTTGGACATTGACTATACCTGTCCTGGACCGCAGTATGACCATTAAACCTGTCTGACCCCCAGATTAAAAGTGCCGGGAAAAAAGGTCTGTTATGTCTGATCTGTTATGTTTTCGTATGATACACGGTATTTTTTGCACCTTTCATTCACCTGTGGTGAATATAGAATTGCTGTTTAAGATTTACGTAGATGCTGCGTCAATGAACAATGCTGGTGTGCAAAGTCAAAAAACACGTAACTGTTATGTTTTGGTATAATAAACGATTTTTTTGCACCTTTCAATTCACTGTGGTGAATATAGAATTGCTGTTTTAAGATTTACGTAGATGCTGCGTCAATGAACAATACTGGGTGCGCAAAAGTCAAAAAACACGTAACTGTGATGTTTTCGTACGATACACGGTATTTTTGGCAACAAACAACCTGTGCGGACTACAAGATTGCTGGATTGTAATTTAACTGCAAGGTGGATATATCAACAGTCACAGGTGTAATGGGTAAAATTGAAAATGAACACCTATCTGAAATGTATACTGATAATAAAAGTGGAGTTTTGCAGCTAACAAAGAGACCTGCAGTTACTAGAAATGATGTGAATCCAATATAAGTTCAGGCTGCCCAATATCCAGGAAATATTTCAATAGCAAACTGTTAATAATAAAGATATTCCACTACAATGTCTACACTAAGTCTTGGTGAACTTTATCCAGTGTTCTTTATAGATAGAGCTTGTCCGTGTTCGCCCGCGGGCCCCCCCCCCCCGCTCCCACCGCTCCCACCGCCGTGAATTTACAGCTGTAGATGCTGCTTTAAAATTCTCTAGCTAACTACATAAAATGTTCAAATCTCTAATCTAACTAAATTGAAGGATCACAGCTAATAGTAGAGGTTTTCTCTGTGCAGAAATAGACTAATTTCGCTGAGCTGTTTGGCCACAGGCAGAGCGCAGGTCCTATCCCTATGAGACGCTGAGAGACACTGAGGCTGAAACAGGAAACGCTGTTCTATGTAAAACAAGGTCATGTGAATTTTTCCAGCCAATCGCAACCATACACCTCCCAGTCATGACGTCACACACAGCTCACCCTGCTCTATTCTGTAATCTCATTTGCTGGCCGCCAAAATTACAGGAAGCGCCGAAAAAGGCGCGATCTTAATAGATGATGCTCATATTTTAACCTTAATTATCGCATGATCTGGAAATTTCGATCACCATAAAAACCTTGCCGATTTCAACTTTGTCGATAAAAATCGCTCAACACTAATCATTACGTTTGGAGGAAAAAAAGGAGAAGCTTGGAAGCCTAAGAACATCATCCCAACTGTGAAACACGGGGTGGCAGAATCATGTTGTGAAGATGTTTTCTTGTAGAAGGGACTGGTGCACTTCACAAAATATATGAAATCATGAGGAAAGAAGATTATGTGGCAATACTGAAGCAACATCTCAAGACATCAGCCAGGAAGTTAAAGCTTGGGTGGAAATGTGTCTCCCAAATGGACAATAACCTGAAGCATACTGCCAAACTGGTTATAAACTGGCTTAAGGATAACCAAGCCAATGTTTTGGAGTGGCCATCACAAAGCCTGGATCTCAATCCTATTTATGGACAAAGCTGAAAAGGCAAGGTGCGAGCAAGGCGACCTACAAACATGGCTCAGTTGCACCAGTTCTGTCAGGAGGAATGGGCCAAAATTCCTACCAACTATTGTGAGATGCTTATGGAAGGATATCCAAAACATTTGACCCAAGTCATACAATTTGAGGGCAATGCTACCAAATAGTAATAAAATATATGTAAACTTTTGACTTTGCAGAAAGAAATAAAAATGCTTTAAAAATTCTCTCTCTCATTATTCTGGCATTTGGCAAATATAAATAATTTTGGTAATCCTAATTGACCTAAAACGGATAAGGTTTATTCTGATTTCATGTCGGATAGTGAGAAAAACATATTTATGTGTCTTTTGTTTAAGTGTATGTAAACTTATGGTTTCAACTGTACACAAGTAAAGTGCCTTCCTATATTACTCACTGTATTTTGCCTTTAATGGGCCTAGTACAATGCCTATAAATATATTTTCTGCAACTGATGAAATGTTTTAGGAAGCAGCAAGTAAGTAATAAAGGTCATTTGTCTGCCACAGCCAATCTTTGTTAATGAGACAGAAATTGGACTTGGGATGTAAGTTATCAGGCCAACATGTACACCCACCTAAGATATATATATATATATAGATCTTCATCTGACATGCAAGTATGCTTTATTTCCAACAGATATAACATCAGTCTAGAAAACTTATCATCCTAAAGCAACCACTTAATAACTACACAGAGTACACGTACAGCATAAACGTATAAAATAAGTACTGTGGCCGGGCGACCTTAGGCGGTCGCATGGTGCTGCCACTATATGGCGTACGTCAGGGGACCTGGTAGAAACGTGCCACCGAGTTCATGCGCTCGGTTGGGGAAGCCAGGTGTCGGTCAGCAACATTAGTTTGCTGACACTCGTATGTAGTATGGCTGATGTCCAGCCATTATGGGGTGGCTTTCCCGGAACAGCTGCATTTGGGTGGGTGGCTGTTTCCACGTTCCAGTTCTGGGATTTACCAGGTCTATAAAAGCCTGGTACTCTGGGTTATCTGGGGGTAACTGCAGTTTGGAGAAGCAGTGGAGCTTGTGAGAGGAGGCTTTTAACCCCCAGGCTTGTGGAAGCCTGTACCAGTGAGACTGGTGAAGTGGTTGCTGGTGGTGCTGGATGGTAGATCCAGACCACAGGTTAGAGAGGCAAATCTAATGTGTGTAGTTAGTGGCCAGACGGCCGAGGATTTTGTTTATCTTTTGTTTGCTGTACGTTTATCTGGAGCCTAAATAAAGCTGGCCGTGGCCAGTATAAAACTGATGCCTGTAGTTGGAGTGCCTTAGAGTGAAGAGTCTCTATTTCAGTGTGGGAATGGACTTGGCAATGTGTCAGTGCTTCAGTGTTATGATAATGCTGATTATGCAGATGGGAATGATGGAAAAACATGTGCAAAGATAACATGTGCTGAGGCAGATTCTGTGTGCAGCCCTGAGCAGTGGATCTGTGATGGAGATCCAGAGTGTGACACTATAGAGGGTGAAGAGGAAAGTCGTGCTGTGACTTGTAGTCCCCCTGTGAGGAAATTTTCCAGTGTCTGCTGTATTTCCAGTAGCTTTTACTGCAGTGGTCCCACAGACTACAGTGACTATAGGAATGGAAAAATGTGACACGCTAGACCCAGAAAAGAAGAGGGTTTGCTCAGGCGCTAGTGAGGGGCAGGTCAGTGTGTTTGAACCCCCAGATGATAAGGAAGTACTTGCTTTTGAGCCGTTTGATAATTTTTCCCTAAAAGTTATGGAGGACAATGTTACACAGAGGCGGTAGGTCCGGTGGTTTATGGCGACCTTCAGGTGGATGCTATTAGCAGCCAGATGTCTGCTGTCCCTACTGTTAAAAATTTGTCTATTGACTCCAGTGCACAATGTGAAATGGATGGTGTGCAAGATAAAGGAGTGACCCTGATAGAGGTTGAGTGTTCTCCCTTGGAGACGGTTACAGGGGATGTGCAGGAAACATCGCCACACATTGCTGCAGAAGGTCTGTTGTTAAATAGAGCCAGTAAACGGAGGTGTGAACAGGGGAATGAGTTCTCTGATGCTGGTGAGGTGGTCAGTGAAGACCAGAAGACTCATGGCAATGAGACCCAAACTTCTCTTTATAATCCTATAGACAAAGAAGTAGCTGGTTGGGGCTCAGGTGCGCCCCAAGAGGCCATGGTGTATAGCGAACCTGAGAGGTGGGTTGTACTTACAGCTTCCTGTGTAGATAGTGTGGTTGTTGGGACCAACCAAGGGTCTTTTGCTTATGAAAGACCCAAAATAGAGAGGACACTGCCCTGTGGGCACAAGGACAAGGTAGTCTGTGTGTGTGGGAGAAAGCTACAAGTTATGATAACACTGGTACTGGGGTTGTCAGCAGTAGCTCTGTGAAGGTCAGCATGCCTGCTGAAGATGGTGACTTCAATGTTCCAGAGCAGGTATGCAGGGTGCCACTTCATTTTTGCCCATTGTAGGGTGAGTGCATGGGATTATCTGTATGTAAGCGATGTTGTCTCCGCCCCTGAAAATGTAGAGAAGATGTTGGCCCTGTGTAGGAGCTTTGACTCTGGAGGAAGGGTTGTACAGGGTGATCAAGGCCTACGGCCTTTATCAATGGGGGAGGATATGTGGCCGGGCGACCTTAGGCGGTCGCATGGTGCTGCCACTAGATGGCGCATGTCAGGGGACCTGGTAGAAACATGCCACCGAGTTCATGGGCTCGGTGGGGGAAGCCAGGTGTCGGTTAGCAACATTAGGTTGCTGACACTCATATGTAGTATGGCTGATGTCCAGCCATTATGGGGGGGCTTTCCCGGAACAGCTGCAGTTGGGTGGGTGGCTGTTCCCACGTTCCCATGTTCCCACGTTCCAGTTCTGGGATTTACCAGGTCTATAAAAGCCTGGTACTCTGGGTTATCTGGGGGTGTGGTCAACTGCAGTTTGGAGAAGCAGTGGAGCTTGTGAGAGGAGGCTCTTAACCCCCAGGCTTGTGGAAGCCGGTACCAGTGAGACTGGTGAAGTGGTTGGTGGTGGTGCTGGATGGTAGATCCAGACCACACGTTAGAGAGGCAAATCTAATGTGTGTAGTTAGTGGCCAGACGGCCGAGGATTTTGCTTATCTTTTGTTTGCTGTACGTTTATCTGGAGCCTAAATAAAGCTGGCCGTGGCCAGTATAAAACTGATGCCTTTAGTTGGAGTGCCTTATGTTGAAGTCACTTTGTGCCATTCTGTTTACCAAAGCAGCGATCCGCAGAGCTGAAGACCCCCTGAGACTGTCCAAGATGGCGGCTGGACGAGTGTGAGTCTTACAATACACACAGCTTAGATAGGTATAAAATAAAATGTGAGCAGAAATTATTTAAGGCAACTGGGTCGATAGGTAAGCAGCACATACATGGGCCATTAACCAACCAGGCATTTATTCAAAAAGGCAGATTTTTTAATTGTGGCTCTTCTAAAAAATCTTCTAAGATTTAATTTTCATTTCTCTTTGTTGCCTCCAGCAGTTTAACATTTCTAGATTCCTATTTCATTAATATTTATCTTTTGAGCAATTCCTTTCCAACTGTATTATTAATAAACTGCTAGTTTTAGTTACTGATTGGATCCGATCAGATGGGCTGGTGGAATAGACAGTGGTTCAGTTGAAAGCAAATTACATTTTGACTGATCAATATATTAACCTGTAATAATGAAAGACTCATTGTTTTTTTTGTATACTGTTTTATTTTGTTTCTTTTGACAAACTGACCACCAAGAATCTAGGCGCATAGCATAATTCAGGCGCATAGCATATCATTGCTAGCATATTTAATGCTCCTACTTTAGGTGCATTCAAATGTGTTGCGCCTGGTGTATAATGCACCTAGTTTTGGTGTACTACAGTTGATTTATAAAGAGAATAGGGCGTCAGTGTTTTTTTAGCGCAAAATACACCAAAAAAATGTTGCAGCCTTAATGGGACATGTCGCCCATAGTTTTTTTGTGAATCAGAACTGGCTGTAACTGAAACCGATGTGCAAGACTATTTACAAATATACATCAAAAGCACAAGCAAACTAGTTTTAAACTATTTCTTAATGTATAATTTCCAGGTTACAGTGGTTGCACAATTTATGAGAGAAGTTATAATGTTGACCTAGGGCAGATAATCATTCATTCTTTTATTAACTTTTTTAGCCTTCAGCGGTCTTAATGCCTTATTTTAGAAGAGGTAGAAGAGCTGCAGGGGTCTGGACAGATGGTTTTGGCGGACTCTGAAAACAGACACCTTAAGCAACCCATACGAGTTTATCTTCCAGAAAATCAGGTTGTTACAGCTGCAATATATTATTTTGTATATATTGTTTTCCGGATCATGTTAATAAAATATATCAGAATACTGCTTCCCTGATGCAATAGAAAAGCTTATGCTCACCTTTTCTCTCACTTGCGTTCCAGCGCTGCTGTTATCATCGTCTTTACTGGTCTTTGCTGCAGATTGGCTGGAATGGTCATGTCATCATTTGGAAGTGAATGCTCGGAACAGTGAGATCTTAAAATAGCTCATGACCATTACAGCCAATCAGTCACATATAAACCCTATAAATCAGTTGGAAATGAATTGGGTGTCTATGGTGGTTGGAAATAATAGGGAGGGACCATAGTGGTGAGGAAGCTTGTGCATGATGTAGAGGGTACAGTTTAATATGGAAGGACACACAACAAATTATTGCTCTGTACCATGTGCATAACTACAGGGGTGCACGTGGGGGAGGTTCCAGTTGTGCTGAAACCCCCTATCCATGCCTCCTAACAATCTTAAATCCAAAAGAAAAGTTTCCAGGAATATAGGTGTGCCTAATAACTCTATGGGAAATGTATTTTGTGAGGACTCTACCTCAGAGGCGTAACTTGAAGCTCCAGGGCCCTAGTGTAAAAAGTAAAATGTGGCCCCCAGCTACCATGTGCGACTTACAATGCTGGTATCTCATTTTAGGCCCCCTCAGGCTGCAGGGCGCAGTAGCGACTGTTACCTCTGCTCCCTTTATAGGTGCGTGCCTGGTCTACCTACTATATGAAGGGCACAAATGAAACTACAAGTGGGGGCACAGATGGGGCCCTGCAACCATCTGTGGGGAACTTTTACAGTATGGGGTCACTATACAGAATACCAAAGGAGCATTATTGCCATTATTACCATTTAGGGCACTTTGAATGTGGAGGATGTAAAGATATAGTGAAAAGGTTGGGAAGTTGCTGAAAAAGTAAGTAGTCTAAGATGTTTCTGTGGCAAATTCTGCAGAGAGGACTCATGGCTGGGCAAGATGGAGAAGAAAAGTAAAATAGAATGATTACAATCAGAGAAGATCTCATCTATTAATCTATTAGCTATATTAGTCTATTAGCCCCATGGTCTGAAAAGGGCCTGTAGACAACTGGTATATACTGTATTACTATTTGATCACTGTGCAGTGTTAACATTAGTCTTTGTTTAGTGCTCTTTATTAAGTAACAGTATCATTTAGTTTCTGTAACGGTCAGGAGGTGGATCTACTTACGCGATGGCGTAAGCCCACACCAGGGAGTGGAATCTAAGTGGGTCCCGGTATTCACCAGAGCCCGTCGCAAAGCGGGATGGTCTTGCTGCGGCGGGAGTCCACCAGGTCACTACCACTGGCGGGGCTTGCCTGCGGTGGCGGCCAAGGGTAAAAGAGGTACAGGCTCGGCAGGCAGGCTCGTAGTCGTGGACAGGTAGGAGGTCAGGACAGGCGGCAAGGTTCATAGACGTAAGCAGATGGTCGGTACATGGTATGGCAAGACAGGAACACTTTAGGAAGCTTTCACCAATGGGATATACACATAGGATCCGGCGAAGGCCGGCAGGAAGGGGCCGGACTAAATAGGAGCAGTGCCCGGCAATGACCAATAACCGGCGCACTGCCCCTTTAAATTCAAACTGCCGGCGCGCGCGCCCCTAGGGGCGGAGCCACGCATCGGGAGACGGAGACAGACAGAGCATGAGCGCGGCCTGGTAAGTGAACGCTGGAGGGGGCCGAGACATGAGCGGACTCCGAACCCGACGTGCGGGACGGGGCTCCCGGGACAGAGGTCGCAGGCGCGTTCGTGACAGTTTCTATGTGGTGGTAATATATAGTCATGGTCTGGCAGAATTATTTGCCTTTTATATATTGTTATTATTGGTAATCTTGGTTTTGGTAAAGAGCATCTATTTGGTAACAGTATGACAGTAATATATATGGTACAGTATCTGCTCCTTGTACAATATAGTGGTATTATTTCTTAACTGTATGACTATTATTTAGAGGTATAGTACTGTGCTATCATGAATAGATGAGGGCTTTTGAAGAGGCAAATTATCAATGCTAATTTTCATTCTACATTGTACTGCTGAGAAGTATCAGTGCAGTACATAATGCATTGTTCTACCAAGATTTTGCACATGTTGCGGCTATAAAGGGTGATATAACCTTTATGCATGAATTTACCCTAAACATTTGAAAACCCCCCTTTAAAACTCTACATTTGTCTCTGCACTGATAAAGTCTTCTTAAAAAGAAAACCTGTATGACAGTGTATCTGGGCACAAATGAGTCTGTGGAGCTTTGGATAATGTATTGCACAGCATAAAATACTATACAGTATAAGAGTGCCATAGTCAAATGTATATTTCCATGAATACTGTCTGATTCATAGCAGAGAAAAACCAGTGTTTACAGAGCATCAATAATTTGATGTCTACTCCTAAATGTAATGATATCAACAATTGTTTCATTATCTCATGTAATAATAGCAGAAATAATTTCAATAATCACTCTAGTTGTTAATAACACTTTTCATTTTGAACTCCTCTTCCTGTACACGGTCTCTCTGATGAGAGCTAGAGTGGATAGGAATGATGCATATTAATGGAGATTAAAATATGAACGGGTGCTAAATAATTAGTAAGACTTTTAATTATTTTGACACTAGGCCCACAGCAGTGATAATTTAGAAGGAAGCAAACACATCCTATAACACTTATCATTTCTTTTCTATGGAGCTTGTAATAAGAGCTTTGTAACAGCAATGGGAGGAAATGTGATTGGAATACCACCTAGGCAGGAAACATAACACATAAGTCCCTGTTAACTTGTCATTTAAAATGAGCATGTATCCAATCTCAAAAGTTTTGTCATCTTTCTCTTTTCTCAGAGTTATAGTCAGCTTTTGCTATAGCTTCAGTTGTTTGGCTTGGTAAATGCCTTATGTCACTTACTGAGAAGATAGGCTGACAGGATACAGTCATGGGGGAATATGGAAAAATGTAGTTGTTGTCATTCTGACACTTTCAACAAAGTATGCAGTAAAATGAAAGACCCTCAAGAAATAAATACATCTGGTAAGCATACAATGCTTGTCTAAGGTCCGACCTGATTATGATCAGTTCTCAATTTTAATATATAAGGTATAATAGATAAGAATGAAGAATATAGGAAGGGAGAGACACATCTGCAAAGCTTGGATTAAGGTATATCTACTAGTAGAGAGCCTTTATGCATTCCATTTATTACAAATAGAAATGTTGACTTGGGTAAGGTATCTAGATATTAAAATTACACCTCAGCAACTTATAGTCATTGAACGTATGGTGTCTTTGATTGTCAGTCAAATGTATGTGTGATACGATGTGAAACGTTATTCAGGCATCTATAAGATGACCATAAACAAATAGGACACAGGCACATAATAATAGACTAGAATTCACCTGATTTATGCACCCACTTTATAGTGGGTCATACAGATGTAGCAGAGTCTAGCTTGACTGTGGTATCACGGCTTTTTGTGTTATCTGGTCTCTTTTGTAAACAAAGGTCATTGAAAACCATTGAGAAAGTAGAGATAACACTCTGTGCCGTGATATCACGATGCATTATCTGTCCCTTTTAGTTCTGCTACATTTGTAAATAAGGCTCATTCTAGCGCTTGTATGACATTTCTGGCTCAGGTATACCCCTTTCAAAGGGGTTTACCTGTTCCAGCAGTAATGCGCGTAGAAATCTCATAGGGAAGCTATAAATCTATAGCTTTGCTGCGGTTCTAGTGCTCCCCGTCTCCTGAATGCCCCACAACATCGGGCGCATAAGAAAGTGCTGCGGGCACTATGTAATGCACCTGATAATGGCATGCGGGACATTTAAACATGTAGGGAACAGAGCTGCGCCTGATATTGAGCTGAAAAGATGCCAGATATCTGGCGCAGCCCCATTCATACATGCTGTTCACAGTGTATACTTGTCTTCCAGGTCGGTGTACTAATAAACTAGTAAGTAAATTGTGTTTTCTGTCTGATTTGTGAGCAGAAAAGAATGTTACCTTAAAAGTAGCATACCAATCACCCTTTTGCTTTGACAATGTAATGAAGGTAAGAGTTGAATGAAGAGGATTAAGTTATCATGTCAACAAAATACCAGCTTTTGTGTAAAAACTTGTGGATAGTGTAATTAGAAAGGAAGACATGCGTAGAACAGGGATAAAGAAAGGAATGGGTCTCGAGTAGTGTTGAGCGATTACTATCGACAAAGTTGAAATCGGCACAGTTTTTATGTTGATCGAAATTTTTAGATCATGCGATAATTTAGGTTAAAATCTGTGCATCATCTATTAAGATCGCGCCATTTTCGGCGCTTCCTGTCATTTTGGCGGCCAGCAAATCAGCTTACAGAATAGAGCAGGTGAGATGTGTGTGCGAAGTCATGACTGGGATGTGTATGGTTGCGATTGGCTGGAAAAATCACATGACCTCGTTTTACATAGAGCAGCGTTTCCTGTTCAGCCTCAGTGTCTCTCAGCGTCTCAGAGCAGAAGGACGTGCACTCTGCTTGTGTCCAAACAGCTCAACGAAATTAATCTATTTCTTCACAGAGAAAGCTCTACTGTTAGCTGTGATCCTTACAACTTAGTTAGATTAGAGATTGGAAGATTTTATTAGTTAGTAGAGAATTTTAAAGGAGCATCTACCGCTGTAAAGTCGTGGGGGGTGGGGGGGAGGCCTGCGGGCGAACACAGACAATGTGCACTGCAATAGCTTTATTATTAACAGTTTTCTATTGAAATATTTCCTGGATATTGGGCAGCCTGAACTTATATTAGGATACACATCTTTTCTAGTAACTGCAGGTCTCTTTGTTAGGTGCAAAACTCCACTTTAATTATAAGTATACATTTCAGATAGGTGTTCATTTTCAATTTTGCACATTCCACCTTTGTTAATATATCCAACTTGCAGTTAAATTAGAATCCAGCAATTTTGTAGTCAGCACAGGTGATAGGTGCCAAAAATCACTCATTGTACGTTTTGATTTCCGAATGCATATTACCAGATTTATACGTGTTATTTGCAAAATCCTTTTGCCCATGTACCCAGATTTTGTTATTGAGGCACCTTGCACTTAAATGTGAATGCAGCAATTTTGTAGTCACCACAGGTGAATTGAAAGGTGCCAAAAATACCTTTTATTATCTGAATAACATTCAGATACTGTGTTTTTTGCACTTTTGCCCAGTCCAGATTTGTTGTTGACCATAGAGCCACCATTGAGCAGTTAATATCTTAAATACCAAGCATATTGTGTAAGTTTTATACCACAAGGTGAATTGATAGGTGCCAAAAAATACCTTTTATTATCCGAATACATTACAGATACGTGTTTTTTTGCACTTTTGCCCAGTCAGTATAGCCATGTAGAGTAGTGAACCATATCTGTAAGTGAACCAGATATGAAAGTGATTGATAGAGCTGAATCAAGGTATCTGAAATAAAACCGAACTTGATTGATTGAGCACCCCAGAGCCCTTACAAGCAACTGATCATGATCTTTTTCATCTCTTCACAGGTATGTTGAATTGTGAATAGTGGACTACACCTCCCATCATTTGTCTCTGCTGTATATGTATAATTGCTGTGTTCTGGTATGTTGAATTGTGAATAGTGGACTACACCTCCCATCATTTGTCTCTGCTGTATATGTATAATTGCTGTGTTCTGGTATGTTGAATTGTGAATAGTGGACTACACCTCCCATCATTTGTCTCTGCTGACCTTACCCTGCCCTTTCTGTCTCAGTGTGTGACACCACCATAACTCCTAGGCAGCAGGCCCGCTGTCTTGGGGTTATACTAGATTCCGATCTGTCCTTCATCCCATATATCCAATCCCTTGCCCGCTCCTGTCACCTGCACCTCAAGAACATCTCCAGAATCCGTCCTTTTCTCACTGTGGAAACAACTCAAACTCTCATTGTTGCTCTTATTCATTCTCGTCTCGACTACTGTAACTCCTTGCTTATCGGTCTCCCTCTGTGCAAATTCTCCCCTCTCCAATCTGTCCTGAATGCAGCAGCCAGGCTTGTCTTTCTTTCCAGACGCTATACTGATGCCTCTTTTCTGTGTCAGTCACTGCACTGGTTGCCTATCCAGTACAGGATACAACATAAACTCAGCATTCTCACTCATAAAGCCCTCCACAACGCTGCTCCTCCCTACATCTCCTCCCTCATCTCTGTCTACCACCCTACCCGCTCTCTCCGCTCTGCTGATGGTATCAGGTTACACTCATCAATCATTCGAACCTCCCATGCCCGTCTCCAAGAGTTCATACGTGTGGCACCAGTTCTCTGGAACATGACTACCAGCGGCGATCAGGCACACTCAGAACTCTATAGCTTTAAAAGGGGCCCTGAGAATACATCTTCTCACTCTGGCCTTACCAAAATCCCTAATGCTAGACACCCCCCCCCCGCACTCTCCCCCACACTCCCTAGCGCACTCATCTCATTTTCGGCACTTAACTGTATATAGATGTACTGTCAGGGTGGCAGGTTCATCTGAATTCTATGTAAAAAAAAAACATATTTATGTCACATGGCTGGACCATTGTAAATCTAGCACTTCTTGCCCTTCGTCTCTCCCGTACACCCTAATAGATTGTAAGCTCTTGCGAGCAGGGCCCTCACACCTTGTGTCTCATCTGTAAGTACTTTTAATGTGTAATGACTGTATGTTTACCCTCTAAATTGTAAAGTGCTGCGGAAAATGTTGGCACTATATAAATAAAGATTATAAATAAATAAATAGAGCCACCTTGCAGTTAAATTTGAATCCAGCAATTGTGTAGTTACCACAGGTGAATTGATAGGTGCCAAAAAATAACTTTGATTATCCGAATACATTACAGATACTGTTTTTTTGACTTTGCGCATACCAGCTTTGTTCATAGAGCACCTTGCACTTAAATGTGAATACTGCAATTTTGTAGTCACCACAGGTGAATTGAAGGTGCCAAAAAATACCTTTGTATTATCCGAATAAATTTCAGATACGTGTTTTTTCACTTGGGGCAGGCACAGCTTTGTTGATAGATCTACTTAGCAGTTAAATTTGAATACAGCAATTTTGTAGTCACCACAGGTGAATTGATAGGTGCCAAAAATACCTTGTATTATCCGAATACATTTCAGATACGTTGTTTTTTCACTTTGGCGCAGGCCAGCTTTGTTGATAGATCTACTTAGCACTTAAATTTCAATACAGCTATTTTGTAGTTACCACAGGTGAATTAATAGGTGCCAAAAATAACATTTATTATCCGAATACATTTCAGATACGTGTTTTTTCACTTTGGCGCAGGCCAACTTTGGTGATAGAGCTACATAGCAGTTAAATCTGACTACAGCAAAAATGTAGTCACCACAGGTGATTGATAGGTGCCAAAAATACCTTTTATTATCCGAATACATTTCAGATACGTGTTTTTTTTACTTTGGCGCAGGCCAGCTTTGTTGATAGATCTACTTTGCATTTAAATTTGAATACAGCAATTTTGTAGTCACCACAGTGTGAATTGATAGGTGCCAAAAATCCTTTTATTATCCGAAAAGCATTTCAGATACGTGTTTTCTCACTTTGGCGCAGGCCAGCTTTTTTGATAGATCTACTTTCCAGTTATATTTGAATCCAGCAAGTTTGTTTTGATTTAA
>JAODAL010016975.1:0-79117 GCA_025379985.1 Phyllomedusa bahiana
AAAAACCCTTTAATTAACCCCTGGATGTAAATTGCCAAAAGAATTGAGCAGCCCCAAACTACTAGCTTTGTAGCTGTTACAATTGCGTGTTTTTCCTACACTACACAACAAGAAAAAATTGTAATTAACCTTTGCTTGTGAATTAGGCTACAGGAAAATTGTATTTTTGGCGGTCAAAAAGACGGTTTCTTGGAGTCACGACAGCAGAAAAACAACGCTTATTATTATTGTATTACTTTCTGAACTTTATTGTCAATAATTGATTGTAATCACTGCCTTTGGGTTTATATACCCCTGATTTGTATGTATCACTATTCTTGAGAAAGACTCCATTGCGGGGTTGAAATGTTGCAGGTTCATGGGTGAATAAAAGGACACATATTTCTTCATTCTAACAAGTAGTGCTGTGGATTTTTCGCTTGCATAGTTCAGTCTTTGTCAGGACTTATTCTGCTGGCACCCTATTGAAAGAGTGCTACATTTTTTCTTATATATATATATATAATATATATATATATTATAAAATATAATTATATATATATATATATATAATATATATATATATATACACAAAACATGTAAATATAATAATTTATTTTACATATATACATATACACGCATTAATATTATATATTTTATATATATATATATATATATATAAAAATTTATATTATTAATATATATATATATTGCAGGAAAATTATAAAAATAGGGATTTGATGAAAGGGTGATGATCAAATCACGGAAGATGTTAAAATAACTACACTGTGGGGTGGTTCCCAAAAGAAAGTCAGTGATTTTATCAAATACATGGCACAGATGCTGGAGGGGAGCGGTGAGTTAAAAGGGAGTCAGAAGTGCTGCGCTGGCTGCCATGGACGCCGCGGTGCTGGCCTAGCTGACTTTATATAAGTAAAACACCCAACAGCGTTATATTACCACCTTTTATATATATATATATATATGTTTATTTATTTGTGCTCGAAAGTTTATATACTCTAGCAAAATTTTTGCTTTCTTGGCCTTTTTTCAGAGTGTGAATGATAACACATAAACTTTTTTTTTACACTCATGGTTAGTGGTTGGTTGAAGCTATTAATTGTCAAACTACTGTGTTTTTTCTTTTTAAATCATAATGGCAACCAAAAACATCCAAATGACCCTGATCAAAAGTTCACATACCCCAGTTTTTAATACCGGTATTCCCCCCTTTTAACATCAATGACAGCTTTAAGTCTTTTGTGGTAGTTGCAGATGAGGCTCTTTATTTTCTCAGATGGTAAAGCTGCCCATTCTTCTTGGCAAAAAGTCTCCAGTTCTTTTAAATTCCTGGGCTGTCTTGCATGAACTGCACACTTGAGATTATATTAAGGTCAGGAGACTGAGATGACCACTCCAGAACCTTCACTTTGTTGTGCTGTAGCCAATGACAGTTCGACTTGGTCTTGTGTTTTGGATCGTTGTTCAGTTTGGAACGTCCAAGTACTCCCATGCGCATTTCCGGGTGATAAGTGCAAATTTGCCTCCAGTATTTGCTGATAACATGCTGCATTCATCTTTCCTTCAACTTTGACCAAGTTTCCTGTGCCTTTATAGCTCACACATCTCCAAAACATCAACGACCATCTCCATGCTTTACAGTAGGAATGGTGTTCGTTTCATCATAGGCCTTAATGACATCTCTCCAAATGTAACGTTTATGGTTGTGGCCAAAAAGTTCTCATCACTACAAATTACCTTGTTCCAGAAGTTTTGATGCCTTTCTCTGTGCTGTTTGGCATATTGTAGGTGAGATACTTTGTGGCATTTGTGCAGTAATGACTGTCTTCTGGAAACTCGACCATGCAACCCATTTTTCTTCAAGTGCCTCCTTATTGTGTACCTTGAAACAGCCACACCGCTAGTTTTCAGAGAGTCCTGTATTTCAGCTGATGTTATTTGTGGTTTTTTCTTTGCATCCCGAACAATTTATCTAGCAGTTGTGGCCAAAATTTTTGTTGGTCTTCCTGACTGTGGTTTGGTTTTTACAGAGTCCCAGATTTTCCATTTGTAAATCACAGTTTGAACACTGCTGACTGTCATTATCATTTCCTTGGGTCTTTTTATATCCATTTCCTGTTTTATACAGTTCAAATGCCTTTTCCCGTAGATCCATTGACAATTCTTTTGCTTTCCCCATGACTCACAATCCAAAACCATCAGTGGCTGGATGAAAGATGCAAGAGTCTGTCTGGATCCCAGAAACTCACTCAGCTTTTATGCACACATACTGATTAAAAAGCAAACAGGTCACAGGTGAGGATGTTCCTTTAGTAGCCCTTCAAACCCATTTGTGTCACTTCTGTGCATGTTATCAGGGACAAAATCACCAGGGTATGTGAACTTTTAATCAGGGTCATTTGGATGTTGTTTTTGGTTGTCATTATGATTTAAAAAGAGAAAATACAGTAGGTTGACAATAAATGGCTTCTGCAACCACTAGCCATGAGGGGAAAATAGGCTTTTGCGTTATCATCCCTAATCTCTGAAAAAGGCCATGAAAGCAAAAATGTTGTCGGTGTATGTAAACTTTGAGCGCAACTGGTAAGTACCTGCCTCCGCGCTGAGCCCCAAACATATATATATATCACTATATATATGTGAGTATATATATATATATATATATATATATATATATATATATATATAAATATGTGTTGTGTAAAATATGTGTATATATCAGGGGCGTAACCAGAGAAGCCTGGGTCCCATAGCAAACTTTTGGATGGGGCCCCCGTACTAGCCCCTTCCCCAACCACGAACATTTACCAGTACTGCTTAATAATAGTTATGCAGTTAATAGATAATACAAGAATCAAATTCCTCACAATATATATCACCATCCTACTATACCAAACAATTCCCACTAACATTACTACCTAAGGACCCAATTATACCACCAGCACATGACCACAAATTACCACCACATAGTGACTGAATAATACCCCCCCTACATATTACTGAATTAAGATCAATATTATTGCCATGTAGTGGTATAGACTAATGTACATAGGCTCTGCAGACTGTATATTACCGCCATACAGTGTCTATATAGCTAATTGTCAACTTCTGAAAATTGTCTTCAGGGAGAGTTAGTAAGTTGTATAAACCATGTCCCATTTAATAGATCGCACCCCCTTTGACAAGCTATTCCCCTTTCTAACTTCCATAAATCATACTTGCCAACTGTTCCAGCCTTACTACACACAT
Organism: Phyllomedusa bahiana; assembly: GCA_025379985.1. Taxonomy (NCBI): domain Eukaryota; kingdom Metazoa; phylum Chordata; class Amphibia; order Anura; family Hylidae; genus Phyllomedusa; species Phyllomedusa bahiana. The sequence continues at coordinate 3,250 of JAODAL010016975.1, forward strand.
GTGATACAGTGTGCCACAATAAAAGTACTACTGTATGTACATAAAGCCAATTTGAAAGTGCCATACAGACAGTGCCTGTCTAATTTCCCCATGTAAAATAGTAAATAAACAATGAGGTTTAATTTATGTACTATCTCTAATGAAAAATTGGGAAATGCAATTAAATCACGGAATCACCAAAGGAAGCAAATAGCTTATACAGTGGATGGTTCAGCACAGAATAAATGTCTGCTTTCCAATTACCATCAATAAAGATCTCTAGCCTGTGATATATATGGCAAAATAAAAAAAAATAATTGTGGCAAACCTTTTCCCAAACCCACCCCCGGCCAGTGACTGCATCTTTTCAATAAAATGCTCATTTTTCCAAACTCCGTAATCGCACTACTACTATTAGACTCAGTCACTCATACTAAATAGAATACATGAACTCACTTATTAGTATACATGCAACTCACAAAATTTTTATATTACATGCACATCACATTTAAAAGATATTTCACACTCTTTCTATTAGACAACATGCACACTCAAAAAAGATAGAATACATGCACACTCAAAAATTATAACTAATGACACTCACTACTATTAAAACATACTGCCACTCACTACAAGAAGACAACATGCACCTCTCAAATATATGAATACATGCACACACTAAATTTAGACTCATGCACACCACTACAAGAAGACATCTTTCACACTTCTAATTATGAAAACATGCACATTTACAAAATTTGCATACATGTCACCCCTTCATATATAGAATAATGCTCACTCATACATAAAGGGAAATACATGCACATCACTACTTTATAGACTACATGAAAACTCATAACAAAAAAAATGCCCCCCTTCTCACTCATACAGATAAAAAACATGTATGCACAATGCTAATACAGCACACAGAAGAATTATACCCAATCAGTGTCGGACTGGGGGGGTTGGGGCCCCAAGGGGGGTTGATCTTGGGGGCCCACCCTACTGTACTGAAAAATTACGGGCCCCTTTGGGAATAAACCGCCCATTTTACCAAATTTTTAAACATGTTCAAAAACAGAAATTTGGTTGGTGTACATAGCAAAAGGGTCCCCCATTTTTCATCAACATTATAGACACAAGAAGTAGCTCCTCCCCTTTCCCCCCCCACCCACATCAATTCCCCCCACGTTTCCCTTTGGTTTACCCCCTCGCAACCCTTTTAAAAAACACACCGAAGAAAGTTAAATCCTAACAGGGGCAGGTGTTCCCTCCTTTCAATTTGGAACTTTACGCGCATATACATCACCGATAAAAAATCCCACAAACCACCCTATAGAGACACATAGAGTTCAGACACCCTTAGTATAACCCACAACACCCCTATAGGACCACATAGAAGCCAACACCAGCTCAGGTATAACCTACAAAACCCCCCAATAGAGACCCCATAGAGGGCCAACACCCGCTCAGGGATAACCTACAAACACCCGCCATATGGACCCATATAGGCAGACAAAGCTCAATATAACCCACAAAACGCCCTATAGAGACAAAAGTGGTCAGACACCGTCAGGTATAACCAAAAACACGCCATATAGAGACCACATAGAGGGCAGACACCAGCTCAGGTATAACCCACAACACCGCCATTAGAGACCACATAGAGGTCGACACCAGCTCAGGCTAACCTACAACCCCATTTTTTGAGACCAATAGAGGTCCGACACCAGCTCGGTAAACCAAAAAACACTGCATATAGAACCAATAGAGGTCGGGGACACCACTAGAATCACATTCAATAAAAAAAATAACCCCCCTGAAAATCGGGACTACCAGAGAGCCCTTTGAGGGCGTTCTCTTCTTTTATGGCCTTTTTTTTTCCTTTTTCTTCGTATCCGTTCCACATGATAGACTTGCCCCGGTAAAAACTCTCCCTGAGAAATAACACACAAATATCTTAGAACCCTAAATTTTTTCCAGCATTTTCACCTATTCCCACCCTGTAAAAAACGCCAAGGGGTACAAAGCGTACATAAGGGGTTGGAGGGTGGGGAGAGGCCCCAGGGAACAGATAGGGCCCCATTTTGGGAGGGGACTCTTTGGGTAAGTTGGGAGGCCCGCCCCCCGTAGGCTGGTGGGTCCAGCCCCAGGGGGGTAGGGGAAAAAGCCCCCAGTAGATAAGCAGGGGCCCGTTGGAAAGTAGTAGGCTACAGTTAGGTTGGTGGACCCCAGTTTGGGAGGGTTTTGGGTTTGTCCCAAATTTGTTAGGGTAGGTAGGTGGTTTCCCTTTATATAGGCTGCAAACAGTTAGGGACCCCTTTAGGTATATACAGGACTTAGGGCCTCCTTGGTAGTAAACAGGGAGTTAGGGGTTTCCTTTTGGTACTATACAGTTTGGGGGTTCCCCTTTTGGAGTATACAGACAGTTTGGGGGCTCCTTTTGGTAGTATACAGTAGTTAGGGGCCCCCCCTTTGGTAGTAAAAAGGTATTTGGGGCCTCATTTTGGTAGTGGTAGGTTGTCAGACCCCCCCCTTTTATTTAGGGACGGGCCCCCCTTTTTAGAGGGCCCTAATTTAAAAGTGAAGGAAAAGAAGATTGCCCGCACCCGGTAAAAATGAAAGGGCGCCTTTATTTTTTAAAAAATTTAATGGAGACAAAAAAAAGCCCAAAAATGGTGGTCAACGCCATGTTTTGGCTTGTTATGTTCCATTACTTTTTAATAATAAAGGCGATCCTTGCATTTTCTCCGGAGTGCTGGCAATTTCTTTTTCCTCAATGTTGGATGGTGCTTCCCAGGTGCACCCTGCGCCCGTTTTACAGGGTGGGAGCTGGGGTATGTGCCTTTTCTGCTCCCCCTTTTGTAGCCAGGGGACCTGTAGGTATAGGGCCACCGTAGGGAGTTAGGGGCCCCCCTGTTTTGGTAGCCCGGGCCCCCCTTGTTTCAGGGCCCCCTGTAGTAGCCAGAACCCCTTTTAGCCCCGGGGCCCCCCTTTTTGGGAGCCGGGCCCCCTTTTTAGAGGGCCCCCCTTGTAGCCAGCCCGGGGCCCCCCCCCATAGGTAGCCGGGCCCCCCCCCCTGTAGGGGAGCCAGGGCCCCCCTTTTAGTCAGGGGTCCCTTTGAAGTCGGGGCCCCCCCTTTTTATCAGGGCCCCCTAAAGGGGCCAGGGCCCCCCGTAGGTCCCGGCCCCCCTGTAGCCAGGGCCCCCTTTGTAGGAGGGGCCCCCATGTAGGTAGCAGGGGCCCCCCCGTTTTTAAAGGGCCCCTCATAGGTAGCCAGGGTCCCCCCTTGTAGCCGAGGGCCCCCTTGTAGCCGGGCTCCCCTTTTGCCCGGGCCCCCCTTTAAATTTAGGGCCCCCTGTAGGTAGCCCGGCCCTGTAGGTAGCCCGGGCCCCCCTTGTAGTCGGGCCCTTAGGTAGCCCGGGCCCCCCGTGTCAGGGCCCTGTAGGGAAGCCGGGCCCCCCCATAGCTGGGGCCCCTTGTTTCCCGGGCCCCCCTTTAGTCAGGTCCCCTTGTAGCCAAGGCCCCCCGTAGGGGAAAACCAGGGCCCCCCCCTTGTGTAGGGGCCCCCCTTTGGTACCCGGGGCCCCCCTTGTAGCCCGGGCCCCCCCCCTAGTAGTCCAGGCCCCCTTTTACCCGGGGCCCCCCTTTATCAGGGCCCCCCCTTTAGCCAGGACCCCCCTAGTAGCCAGGGCCCCCTTTTAGCCCGGACCCCCCTTAGCCAGGAAACCCCCCTTTTAGGGCGGGGCCCCCTAGTAGCGGGGGCCCCCCATTAGGTAGTTTAAAAAAAAAAAAAAAAAAAAAAACAGCCACTTACCAGGCTCCGCTCCCGGCCGCTCCCAGCTGCCCCTGATGTACTGGCCCCCATAGGCGGCCCCCTGATGTGACGTCACCCCGGCCCCCTACTTCAGCAAGTGGGGGCCGGCCCCCGGCGGGGTTTAAAGGGCCCCTTGTGCCGGGGCCGCCAGGGGTTCAGCGAAAGCGTAGTGGAGAAAATAAATTGCCTCCGGGGCCCCCCACTTTTAGCTCCGGGGGGGGGGGCCCCCCGGGGGAAACCCACCGATCCCCGGGGGCCCGGGTCCGAGCCTGAAACCCAAAAACAAACTACACGGGACTAAAATTTGTATTACTCAAATCCCTTTTGCACATACTAATATTGAAGCTGAAAAAAACACTTTTTCCCGGGATGCACTTATACAGACACAAAAGGGTTTTTATTTTTATAGTTTTTACACACACTGGGCTTTAACCCTCTACAAAAGTAAAAGGGCGGGGTACACGAAAGCTGTGGAAGGGGCCCCAGGGGAAAGAGCAGTAAGTGAAATTTCACATTTGGGACTGGACAAGTCCCGGCCTAGATTCCTTCAGCTGTTTGCTCCCGGCTCAGGGGGCGGGGGGCAGACACTCGGAAGGTTCCCTAAGCGGGGGCAGAAAAACGCGGGAAACCCCGCGGGGCAGTGGAAATAGATGTCAAAGACCTGCTCAGGTTTGGTTGGCTGACGTACCCCCTGCTGACGTTAGGAACTGTGCACTCAATCTATTTCCCAAATTCCAGTGCCCCAAACTTTGGGTTTTTTTCTTGTTTAAACTGTCCCCAAAAGGGCCCCAAAATCTGTCGCCTGTCCCAGGGGCCCGCAGGGTTTCCTGACAGGGGTGGGCCCCCAAGTGACAGGAAAACGGGATTTTAAAGCCCGGGGCCCCGGCCGCAGTGAACTTAATTTACTATTCGTTACCACCCAAGGTCCCCTGTGACGGCGGCCCCTAGCATCGCAAACGCCCTGTTTTTCCCGGTATTTCCCCCCAAAAGGGTTATAAAAATATAAAATATTTATATATTTATATATATATATATATATATATGTGTGTATATATGTATGTATATATAGTTTACATAGATAGTACGGTTTGAAGAAGTACACGTGTACCATCATAGTTCAACCCAAGGGTAGGGGAAAATGTGGGGTTGATGGGATGAGAGACAAGGACTATTATGCCCAGCCTCACCACTGGTTATTTACCTTGAAACCCACAAGGCAAGATCCCAATCTGCTCATGTGGAGACCGTATCTCTGGACCCAGAGACCTACACAGCAGATCAGTAATTTTACAACTGGGACTACATACAATTTATTATTCTTTTGTTTCCAAGTGTAGGTATCTAAGCCGTTTCTGGCATAACTCTCCTACAGTTCCCTGCACCATGACCCGCTCCTCAGGCAGGCTATTCCACTAGATTCAAAGTTCTTACAGTGAAGAAAGATCTTCTCCTATGGACATGAATCCTTTGTTTCTTATCGAAGCAAAAGTCACCTTGTCTTTTGAGGGGGCTTCATTGAAATAATTTTTCCCCATAACTTATTGTAGGACCATTCTAATTATATTTATATAAATATCATGTACAACCGAAGTCACGGATCTGTTTTCTCAAAGAACTAAAACAAAGTTCAATTCTACTAACCTTCTCCTCATAACTAAGATGCTCCATTCCTTATAAGTTTGGTGTAGTTTCTTCTTGCTACTAATATCTAGCTCCATTACATCTCTTCTATGAACTGGGTGCCCAGAACTGAAACAGGCATATTCTCAAGTGAGGAGCACCAATGATTTTGTACAGCGGTAAGAATCGACATACTTGCCCCCCACGAGTCCATGCCTTTTTTAATACACGCTCCAATGTCTTCCTTGCACTAGAAGGCAGCTGGATTGACATTGCATGCTGTTCTGTTGTCTATGATATACAAGTGAACGCCCAGATCTTTTCCACAGCGATTTCTCAAGTTTTTCTCCCCTAGGACATTTGATTCCTGTAGACTTAATTTCTCTCCAGATTGCCGAACCTTTCATTAATCCACATTTGAACCCATTTGCACTTGTGGATGCCCAAAGCACTCAGTGCTGTCCAGGTTTCTGCTTGCAATTTATGAGTATCCTTCTCCATAGATTGCACTACCCTGCTTAGCTTGGTGTCATTCTGAATTAAATAGAATCCGTGCTATCGATTCCCTTCACTATATCGTTGAATAAATACATTAAATTACGACGAGAACCTAATACTGAGCCCTGCGGCACACCCACTCTACAATGGAGACCATAGAGTAGGAGTCATTTACCACCACTCTTGAGTTCGATCCAGCTGCAGTACTTATTGAATCCAATTTATCACAACGGTTATCTATAAACTCAGTGGATTCTAATTTTACACCAACAAAACGCTATATGCTGGTACACTGCGGTCAAATGCTTTGCAAAGTCTAAAAACCACAATAATCTCAGCTGCCACGCTATACAGACTTCACTACCTCTCATAAAAGAAAATCAGATTGGACTGTACGCTTCGTCCTTAGTTAATACATGTCTTGGAAATCACTAATAAGATTGTTTTGTCAACATTATGCTGTATATAGTCCCTTATGAGCCCTCAAACATTTTTCCCACATACAGATGTTATAATTACTGGTCTATTATTTACCTGGCAAGATCTTGGATCCTTTTTTAAGATGGGAACATAAATTTGCCTTGAGCCAGTCTCCTGGTACTATACCAGTTCACCAGGGAATCTCTAAATATGTACAGGGGCACTGTGATAACACGAGCTGTGAGTTTTTAGAACTCTTGGGTGAAATGCAATCAGGCCCTGGAGCCTTGTCACATTCAGTTTATTTTAACTTGGCTTTGACTTTTTCTTACACTGAGCAATTAATTATAACAGATGTATGTATTAACTAATACTGTCATCCACTACTTCTGTACTTCGGACCTACCAATCAACTACTATTTTCATTGATTATAGGTTCTGAGCTTAATGAACTATTTTTAGTTCCTCTGCTTCTTTGGTCACCAGTGACCAGCTCCCCATCAATAGGTTTTTACAGGGTCCTACTTGCTCATGATCTTTGGCTTTTTGACTCATTATTATGCTTAAATGTAATTTTCATTGGGGTTAGTCCTTGCAGTCCTACTTGGCCCCTGCTAACCACCCCACCCCATTTCATTTTGGAATTTTAGCTGATTTTATCACTTTTTTAACAGTTTTTTATAAGCGACTCTTTTATGCTTCTAAAGGCTTACTGACGACCCCCTATGACTTATATCTTTTTAAATGCCCTTTTTTATTGTTTATTGCCCTATTCACAGAAGGTAGAAGCCATGTTGGTTTTTGTTTTAGTCTCCCATATATCTTGTACAATAGGAATATATTTTGCAATATATTTACCCATAAATATATTTTAAGCTCCCCACTGGCTTCTATATCACCATTTGCTATTATCTGTCCCAGTCTAAGGTACTGTATTGCATCACATCATAAGGGAATTTTTGGCACTTTTAAAAATTAAGTGTTTTTGACATTCGCTACTGATTTTTCTTTTTCTCCAGATTTTCAACTAAAAATGAAAATATATTATGTCAATGGTTACTCCAAAGTATTTTCAGAAAACCGTGACACGCTCCGACTAGTCTGCTTCTGTTAGAAAATGGACCAGATCAACAGAAGCATCACTTCTCAGTCTGTATCCTCCACAACTGCCCATAAAATTATCTCTAACAGATTGAGGGAAACTTCCTTACCTTTTCCAGTTGATCGCACGACCCGTTGACCCCAGTCTATGCCTGGGAAATTAATGTCACCCATTATTATACACTGTACATGCTCTGAGCTGCCCGACCACCAGATTGATTATGCATCTCTCTCTTCTATCTCCTCAGTGAATGCTTCGGGGGTATATAGTTTAACACCAAAATAATATTTTCTGTATTATTCCCCCTTGTTTTTCCACCACAATGGTTTTTACTCTTAGCTACTCGCCCTGTTTTACCCCTTTTTACTTTTTCCTTATATTTCCTTATTACAGACCATCCTCCCCCCCTCCCGTTCGCTCTGTCTTTCCTAAATAGATTAAAAAACCTTTTTAAAGATGGTTGTCCCGCATGTTTAGCAATACCTCCACATCAATAGTCCTTACAAAAGCCCTCAAAATTCCCCCCTTTTTTTGCAAGCTTTAGCATTTGTGAATAGACATTTTTTAAGTTTTTTCCTTCCCGTTTTACACTTTCGTCAAGGTTTTTGGATTGTATCTAACATGTTCATTGATGGGGATGGGATCTACTTTCCCTTCAGTAAACAGCATGGGATTAAACGTTTTCCCGTTCAGTAAACAGCTGGGATTAACGTTACCTGTTCATTTAGACAGCATGGGATTAAATGTTACCTGTTCAGATGACGGCATTCGATTAAAAATCTCTCCTTTTGGGTTTAGATGGCATGGGATTATACATTACCCTTTCTAGGTTCCGATGCACAATACTGGGCTGAACCCCAGAAGACCGGAATTTTGGGAACATGGGAGTGACACCCATCCGACACATTGTCTATTCCAATATGAGCCGCCCCCAAAACGCTGAATGCCAAACTAATTAGTACATTTCCCCACCCAAACTTAGTGGGGCTCCAATACATATACTGGCTCTATTCACCAAGGCCACATCTCCTTGGTGGCATGTCGCAATATACCACTCTGGTATATCTCACCTAAATGAGAAGAAACAGGCAAACTAACATGTAGCCGGTCCGCCACAATAAAAAAAAAAAAAAAAAAAATAAAATAATATAAATTATATATATATATTTTATATATATATATATATTTATTATATATATATAATATATATATAAAATATATATATATAAATTTTTATATACATATTATATATTTATATATATATTATATATATTTTATATATATATATATATATATATATAAAATATTATATATATTATATATATATATATATATATAACCTTACATTATTTGAAACATGGAAAAAATTCCAGCTCAAATCCGGTCAGGTGGAAAAAAGGTAAAAAAAATACTTTACTGACAAAACATCTGTAAAAAACGTTAAAATAGAATACAACATGATACTGTGATCACTACGTAATGGTTTTGGAAAAAAAACATTTCCTTAATCACAGCGTAACTGACAGACTAGTGACCATAGCTTATAACAGCATGTCCGATCACATGATCCACAGAAAAGTTTTAACCCTAAACACCTGCACACACCGATGTAAATCTCTTAAACAAAAAAAACAAAAATATTTTCAGCATCAATTAATATTGATATAACAAATCTGTCTTTTATTAAACCTTGAGGATCCGGGGAAAACCAACTGGTAAATCCCCATTTCTTGCTAAATTTTTTTGCGGTAATCTACCTCTTGGGTTAAAGACTTTTTCTATACTGAGAAAAAAAAAACTGCGGTTTTCCCCCCTGATGTTTTATAAAATGTTTGGGGAGCCATAAAAACCCCAATTTTTATGGTTTTAAAGTATTTTGACAGATGACGAAGAACCCTAGCCCAAAAGTGCCGTGATGTGCTCCCCACATAGGGAAATTTGCAATGAGTAAAGTTTTTCATATAAAAGTATATCGGTTTTAAAATTAATGCAAAAAAATATTATATGAATTTTTCTCATTTGCCGACGTAAATGTCTTTGTAACCTGCATGTGATAAATGTGTGGCCATCTATCGACCTTTTTTTGTAACCACCCAGGGGGCACCCACAGTAGACTACAACAAAAACAAACTAGGGGATAACAAAGAGCTCAATGTCTTGCCCTTTCTAGACACAAATTTAACCCCATCATCCTCCAAAAATCTCTTCATATTGCTTTGTGTAAAAAGTACAGGTAAATTTTTCTTAATAATAGCAATTATCTCTTTAAATTGGGGACTATATGGAGTAGAAAAAACTATCTTGTCTGATGGACTATCTTCTTTCCTGGAAACAATAAGTAAGTCATTCATGTAAGCGCAAAATCTATTCCTAGCTCTATTAATACCCAAAAATGGTAAACCCCTCTGTTTGAGCGTTCAAAATCTTCCTAACTAAAAAAAAATTTTACCTTCCACAGAACAATGTCTTTTCCCCCTTATCAATTCTCCTATCAGAAGATTTTTCACAACATGTGGGGGATGACATGACCTTGCCTGCAATAAAGAGTTTCTTGCCATTGGCTTGCGATACGGCAACACATCTACGCCTCCATTTTGATTTCCCCCAAAGCTAATATCCAAAAAATTAACCTGTGTACGATTCCATTCAAATTTTTAAATTTAGTTTTAGTCTTTTTGTTTATTTAGTCAAATTTTCTGCCCCAACTCAGACCCCCCCTCGGAGCAGGTATTATGTAGGACCATACCCCCTGATGTGGGAAGGTTTTGGACAATTGGTGGAAAAAGTTCTTTTTCCCACACTGGCATGAAAATATTCACTTGAGGTCGAAAAAATTTGCCCATGAGAGCTTGGCACTGTCAAGAAATCTTTATCAAAACAAAAATAATTGTGTTTAAGCAGGGAATCCACAACCATAATAACAAACTCATTCAATTCCCTACTATGTCGTCTGAAACGTGTCAAATGGGATTCCACAAAATGTAACGCTTGCTCATGAGGAATGGAGGGATATAGCCCTACTATATCACAGGAAACCCAAGAAAAACTTGGGTCCCATGATGCTTGGGATATAATAGTGACCAAACTCTTAGAATCCTTGATCAAACCAGGAAGTTTAAAATAAAGGTTGAAAGGGATTTCATCTATAAACCCCCCTAATAATTCCCCAATGACCCAAAACCCCGGCCCAAGGGGTTCTTAAAGTGGGGGGAAAGGGAGTGCTTTTGCACCTTGGGGGGGGAAAATGGAACACCGGCATCACCAGATGTTTCACAAATAATTTATCTGCTAATGTTGTTATAATCACACCCATGATGACACCATCCTGTATTCTTCAATTCTGCCAAAGCATTCCTCTCTTGTTTGGAAATGTTAGATCTAAAAGGAGCAGCCTTAATTTTATCTTGCAACATTAGTAAATCATATTCCACATTCTCCTGAAACAAATCAAGACCCACAGGACAAGAGCTAATGGGTTAAAAATCACTTCTCTTGTTCACTCTGGTAGGACAAGGGACAGAAGGGAAACATGTACTTTCGCTTTGTAAATTACGCAAAGTTTAAAATTAAATGTTTTCAAAAAAATTAAACATAGTATCTACCCCTTCAACCCTTGATTCACGTATATTCTCCTCATTAACACCTTCTAGACCCTAAAAATGGTTTCTAAGGGTTAAATTCCTAGCAAATCTACTAAAGTCCATTAATGTTGCATACGGATCAAAATTCTTGGTAGGAATAAAACTTAAAGGAGTTGTCTCATTACAAGCTTTTTGGCCTACTTCAATGTTTGGCAGAAAAAGGTTTTTGAATTTGGGGCGTGTTCTTTTCTGCTTCTTCTCCTCCCCCTTCCCCCCCCCCCTCAGCACAAGGCGCTCTCCTCCAAATTCATACAAACGGAGGAGGGCGAGGGGGTTTGCTGCGGGTTAAGTATGTGTGCCCCGGTCGCTGCGGCTGCTGGATCCAGCTGAGGGAGAAAGGAGGGGTGATCTATGGTGGGAGAGGTCTGTGAAGCTGTGTAGTAATGAGAGCAGGGGGGATGTAAAGGTTCTATACCCCTGCTTTAGCATAGAAATCTCCATCTCAAGCAACAAACAAACAAACCCGGGTCAGACAGACAACAGGGCAGCTGTGAAGTGAGTTACTATAATCACGAAGTGTCACTAATACAGCAGAGCGGGAGGGGTATGGGACCGTTCACTTGCCCCCTGATCTGTTCATTGTTAGCAAAGCTCCACAGATACATCATGATTTTAGAAACACACTTCATTGCTGTCACATCTACTGACTACAGATCAGCCTCATCTCTGCTCTCCTCAATCTGTGTAGAGAGCAGGAGGAAGCAGGCACACACAGGGTTAATCCACATAGACACAGAAGCCAGAGCCCTCCCCCACCCTCCACTACAGAAGCATAACATAAGGTGCAGGTGGGGCTCTGTGCTCTTACCTGTATTCAGAAACAGATGAGTCATCAGCACTGACAGCCAGTGAGATAAAGATCAACAGGTGAGCTGCTATAGGGATTTCAGGAGCTGATGCACTGCTACTCACAGGGATGACTCACAATCAGTAGGACATTTGTAATGAACATATATTGCAAAGCTGCTTGTTTTTTAAAGATCTTTTAATTAAAACCCAATCATTGTAGTAAGACAACCCCTTTAATCCCTTCGACAGTAAAGAAATTTGAGCTTCAGTTAAAATGTAGCTGGATAAGTTGATCACTGGAGATTCTAAAGTCTGCTCTTGCGTGACTTGACTCGTTTTTTTTTGGGGGGGGTTTGTGCTTTCTGACGGTTCTTCTGATGTGTTTTTTGACTGCACATTGCTACCCTGCTGATTTCTTCTAGACATAATGCGTTTTTCTGAAGTATCCGATAGCGAGGTGTCCGATAAGTCCTCTGACATAGAAGTCACCAAATTCTCAGCTGAGGTGTCCAATCCTGGAAATGATACAGTGTTCTTACTATAACTCCGCTGGATTCTAGAGAAACATTGGTTCTTTAAAATAGATGGGGGAGGGTGGGGGAATACTGTGATGCCACGTATACACCCTATCATTATCGTAGTCCTGTGCATCCCTTTCGAATTTGCGCTTCTTATAAGCCACAATGGTATCCTCTAGCTTCTGAATGTTTTTAATCATCTTCTCATTTAACTCTTTATACTTAGTTGATGATTCATATGAGTGTAAAGTTCTCTTTAAGTCTGTTATCTCTTGATTGATGGCTTTCCGTATGATATTCTCATTTTTTATCAAGAGTTGCATCAATCTAATCGAACAGTCACTCAAAATCGAATTCCACTCCTCAGTAAACTCTTGAGAAAACGAGCTAGTAGGAAACTTTTTTATCCGCAAACCACGCGGTATCATTTTTTTATCGACATAATTTTGTAAAGTGGTTTGATCCCACTATAGGCGCAACTCTTTGCATATAAGACGTTCCAATTTCAATATAGAAGAAATTAACTCCTGTTCAGCAGACTGATTAATACCTGCATCTGAGCATTGTAGGAAACAACAAGGGGCCGTGGTGGACGGCAGATATGTCTCACCGAGAAGCGGTCTCGGTGTGGTAAAAAGCCTTATAGTACTGGTGTCCAGCGGCTTTTTCGGACACTGGCACACTTTAACACAGAAGTTTAGTCTAACTGATATGCAGTTAATGGGAAGGATTTTACTTGGGTAAGCCAAAAGAAGCGGGTGAGGTTGGCCTACTCCCCATGTCCAAGTCCAAGGCCTGGGTTTTGGTTCAGGACTATGTAAACCTGGCAGGTCAGGTGAGAAGGGGGTGTGACTGCTCAGAAGGATTCTGACAGTATGAGAATTGGACAGAGCGTCTGCAGCAGCCTGTCGGCGAATCCCCTTGGGACTGGATCCTGCTAAAGGAAAAGAACCAGAGACTGTGAGTTTACCACGGACAGTGTACTGTTTTTGTTTTGCGCTGAAGGCCAGCAACGTTGTTTTTCCTTTTGTGATTACCTTTCTGGCAATAAACGCCATTATAAAGGAATACACGGAAGTCACAGACTGTTTTTTCCCTGTACTACCTTTGGGCTGCTTCCCTACAAGTGGTGGTGGATGCAAAGGGCATAAACCTATGTCCTGGGTTAAGGCTGTAGCACAGAGCCAAGCTACAGTACAACTACTGCTATGGAGGCACTCATTAAGCACCTGGTGCAAGCAAATCTGTAGCAGCAACAGGCTACAGCTCAGCAGCAGATAGCTCATATTGAAGCCCTGAAGGCCCAGCAACAGGCCTCAGAGCAGCAGCAAGCAGCGCACAGGGAAGCCATGCAGGCTCAACAACAGGCCACAGCGCAGCAGCAGGGGATCCACAGTGATGCCATGCAGGCTCAGCAAGCGACGAATCAGCTACTAATGCAGCAGATGTCCGTTTTGATGGAGGCCGTTCGAGCGCGGGAAACGGCCTGCCTGGGCAATATGTTAGCGGTTCGGTCCCAGAGGGTACATCACTGGGCGTACAGTGTGGGGAAACCTCCGAGATCTCAGCTGTTTGACCTATTACCTACATCTGGTCCAAAAAATGGTGCAGCCAGAGGTATGCTCCCCTGCGAAATGGGAGAAGAGGGAGGTCATGGACCGTTTCATGCACTTCTCGCTCACGCATGGCCCCGATACAGTGCAGGGTGGGCAGGATACACCCAGACAGCACGACGACCTTTAGGGACGGTTCAAAGACTTCCACTCAAGTGGAGAAATCATTGGGGGGGCTATGGAGCCCTAAATATACCCATACTGGGAGGCCCCAAAGAGAATTGGGGACCCAAAACCCTCTGAGAGGGAGGGGCCAAGCCGGGTGGAATATTTTTGCCCGATCCAGCCGCGTAGAAGGGTATCCAGGGATATCATTTGCTGGCGATGTCAGTGCCCAGGTCCATAAGCGGCCCAGTGTCCCCCTCACCCCGAGCCTATGGACGTGCTCTGCGGCGCGCTGCCATTCCTATTTGCGCAACCATTTGCAATGCTGTAACCATACACGGGGAGGAACCCCCAGATGTGCACTCTTGACTTTGAATGGGACCCTGGTTTTGGGACTCTTGGACTCAGGGGAGCCTAGTCACCCCTCATTGCAGCGCACGTCTGCCTGTTTGCACATGACTGGTCCAGGGAAAACCTAGGTTTACATGTATTCATGGGACACCAAGGTGTACCCAGTGGCCCAGGTTAATCTGGGAACTGGAAGGGGGTTACACTGGTTCTCAAAGTGTTGGGGTGGTGGAAAATTTGATGCAAATGAGGTCATTGTGTCTTGATTTCGAGCCCTTGGGTTCTGGGATCTTGGGGGAATAAATCAGATTGCCATTTCGTCCAGGGGGATCAGAGGTGGTCCCCAAGTTTCCACTATCTGTCATGGTAGGGGACATTGGAGGATTTCATTCGAGTAAAAATGCCCCCGAGTTCGATGTGTCCTAGAGGCAATTTTAGTACAGCTCATCTCAGGATCGACCTTGAAGGCCATGGGAGGCGTGACATCCTCAATGGGGTATCCCCAGAACCGGTGGCTGAAACCGTTCCCGCACTTTGCCCTTAAATCATGATCTACCTGTACCGGTGACCCAAAATAAGGACGAGGGTGGTCGTAAGAGTTACTAGTCCGGGCCATATAGGCGGTTGGTCATGGACTTGTTCCAATCCAAGGTGTTAGGGGGTCACTAGGTTGCCAAGACACCTTGAGAGAGTCCTGAAATGTTTTAAATTGGCCAGGATGCTACAAGAGATCGGGGACCATCTGCCAATCCTGTCCTGTCCAGTTGTGTCAGGTGAGTTCCCAGTAGCCCACTTTCCCGTAGTCCCTTGTCCCCCCTGCCCAATTATTGAGGTCCCCTTTGACAGAAAGCAATGGAATCTTGTTGGGCCATTGGTAATATCAGCTTAGGGCACCAATACATCTTGGTCAATGTGGATTATGCCACCCGTACCCGGAAGCCATCCCCTCTACGAAAGCCCACTCCAAGGTGATAGCAAGGGCGCTATTCCTAATGTTTTTCCTCCCGAACTGGATTCCCAAGAAAGAACCTAACCGACCAAGGAAACCCGTTCATGTTTCCAAAGTGATGACAGAACTGTGCAAGGTGCTAAAAAATGTCACCGTTGCGCACATTCGTCTACCACCCTCAGGCGACGGCCTGGTGGGAATGATTTAATAAGACCCTTGAAAGCCCATGCCTAAAAAAGAAAAAGTGGGTAGAAAGGGATGGACGGATTGGGGACTTGTCTCTACCTTACTTTTTTGTTTTTGATTAGGGAAGTGCCCCAATCCCCCACAGGGTTCTCACCGTTTGAACTTCTGTAGGGCAGGCACCCTAGGGACTTTTTGACAGGGCGAAGGAAACCTGGGAGAGGGGGTTTAAACTCCTCATAAAAGTGTGGTGGAACATTTAGCCCAGATGCAGGAGAGAATGGCCCGGGTACTAGCTATTGTAAAGAAGCACCTTCTGCAGACACAAAATGCCCAGTCCAGGGTATATAATAGGTTTGATGAGCCAAAACAGTTCAATCCGGGAGGCCGCGTGTTAGTGTTAATCCCCACCATGAAAGTAAGTTTTCGGCCAAGTGGCAGGGTCCCTACGAAATCGTTGAAAGTCCTTTCAGGTGTACCATGTCAACCTGTTAAAACACTGGAGAGAGAGGGAACCCCCTGAGTCTTCTTGCCTTACAGGTCAACCCATGTCCGAAGTGGAGGCAGTGAGGGTTGCAGAGACCCTGTCCCCCTCCCAGAAGCAAGAATGCAGGGAGTTACTCCAACAAACAAAGATCTTTTTCACAGAGACCCCGGGGCCTTACTAATGTGATAAACCATGTGAACCTCACAGACCCCCAGGTCCGAGTGAACCTAAGGCCATACAGGATTCCTGAAGCCCATAGGGAAGTTGTTGCAAGGGAGCTTCAAAGGATGCTAGAACTTGGAGTAATTGAAGATCCAAAAGTGGATGGGTCAAGCCCCATTGTACTAGTGCCAAAGCCCAATGGTGAGTGGAGATTCTGCAATGACTATTGCCCATCTAAGGGGGATGCCTACCCCAAAACCCAGGGTAGACGAGTTGATTGAGTGGTTGTGACCAGCTAGATATATCACCACCTTAGACCTCACAAAAGGGTACTGGCAGATCCCATTGGCGAAAGAGGCTAGAGGGAAGACCGCTTTCTCCACACCCGGCGGATCCTTTCAATATGTCTGGATGCCTTTTGGGTTACAGGGGGCCCCGGGCACATTCCAGAGGGCTATGGACCAAGTTCTACATCCCCATAGGAATGATGCCACCGCCTACTTAAATGATATCATCATTTTTAGTCATGACTGGGAGAGTCATCTAAAGAAAGTCCAGGCTGTTTCTGGATGCCCTGAGAAGGGCTGGGTTTTAAAATTAACCCAAGTAAATGGCTCTGGGAATGGAAGAGACAAAATAATTGGGCTACATTGTCGAAGGGGGAAGATTAAACCCCAAATGAATAAGGTTGATGCTATTTAGAAATGGCCCCTCTCCAAGAAACCCGGTCAGGGGATTTCTTGGCATAGTCGGCTTTATAGACGGTTCATCCCTAGGTTTGCAGAGATAGCTGTCCCTTTGACAGACTTAACAAAGGGGAAAACATCTGCCATGATTAAGTGGTCTCCCGAAGCAGAGGGGGCTTTTCAGGAGCTTAAATAGGCCCTATGCAGACAACCAGTGTTAAGTAGTGCCCGACTTCTCCAGAAATTTGTGGTCCCCGACGGGCCGTTTGGATGTGGGGCTGGGTGCAGTCATGTCCCAGGATATAAATGGATAGGAGCACCCGGTAATGTACCTCAGTAGGAAACTCTCCCGAGTAGAAAGAAATTATGCCATTGTGGAGAAGGAGTGTTTGGCCATAAAGTGGGCATTAGACTCCCTTAGGTATTACCTGCTAGGAAGGAGGTTCGGGCTGGTATCCGACCATGCCCCACTAAGATGGATGCGGGAGAAGAAAGGGAACAATGCGCGGGTGACCCACTGGTTTCTAGCGTTACAGGATTTCTCATTTTCCATAGAGCATGGACCGGGCAAGTTACAGGGAAACGTGGACGCCATGTCAAGGGTCTATAGTTTGGTGGCTGAAGTTGCCCAAAACCCCGGTTTTAGGCAGAGGGGGCGGGGGGTATGTAGGAAACCTTCTGCAGACACAAAATGCCCAGTCCAGGGTATATAATAGGTCTGCCGAGCCAAGACAGTTCAATCCGGGAGACCGCGTGTTAGTGTTAATCCCCACCATTGAAAGTAAGTTTTTGGCCAAGTGGCAGGGTCCCTACGTAATCGTTGAAAGTCCTTTCAGGTGTACCATGTCAACCTGTTAAAACACTGGAGAGAGGGAACCCCCTGAGTCTCCTTGCCTTACAGGTTAACTCATGTCCGAAGTGGAGGCAGTGAGGGTTGCAGAGACCCTGTCCCCCTCCCAAAAGCAAGAATGCAGGGAGTTACTCCAACAGAACAAAGATCTGTTCACAGACACCCCGGGCCTTACTAATGTGATAAACCATGAGATCCTCACAGACCCCCGGGTCCGAGTGAACCTAAGGCCATACAGGATTCCTGAAGCCCATAGGGAAGTTGTTACAAGGGAGATTCAAAGGATGCTAGAACTTGGAGTAATTGAGAGATCCAAAAGTGGATGGTCAAGCCCCATTGTACTAGTGCCAAAGCCCAATGGTGAGTGGAGATTCTGCAATGACTATTGTCATCTAAGGTGGATGCCTACCCCATACCCAGGGTAGACGAGTTGATTGAGTGGTTGTGACCAGCTAGATATATCACCACCTTAGACCTCACGAAAGGGTACTGGCAGATCCCATTGGCGAAAGAGGCTAGAGAGAAGACCGCTTTCTCCACACCCGCGGATCCTTTCAATATGTCCGGATGCCGTTTGGGTTACAGGGGGCCCCGGCCACTTTCCAGAGGGCTATGGACCAAGTTCTACATCCCCATAGGAATGATGCCACCGCCTACTTAGATGATATCATCATTTTTAGTCATGACTGGGAGAGTCATCTAAGGAAAGTCCAGGCTGTTCTGGATGCCCTGAGAAGGGCTGGGTTTAAGATTAACCCAAGTAAATGTGCTCTGGGAATGGAAGAGACAAAATAATTGGGCTACATTGTCGGAAGGGGGAAGATTAAACCCCAAATGAATAAGGTTGAGGCTATTCAGAAATGGCCCCTCTCCAAGAAACAGGTCAGGGCATTTCTTGGCATAGTCGGCTATTATAGACGGTTCATCCCTAGGTTTGCAGAGATAGCTGTCCCTTTGACAGACTTGACAAAGTGGAAAACATCTGCCATTATTAAGTGGTTTTCCGAAGCAGAGGGGGCTTTTCAGGAGCTTAAATAGGCCCTATGCAGACAACCAGTGTTAGTAGTGCCCGACTTCTCCAGGAAATTTGTGGTCCAGACGGACGCGTCGGATGTGGGGCTGGGTGCAGTCATGTCCCAGGATATAAATGGATAGGAGCACCCGGTAATGTACCTCAGTAGGAAACTCTCCCGAGCGGAAAGAAATTATGCCATTGTGGAGAAGGAGTGTTTGGCCATAAAGTGGGCATTAGTGTGGTAAAAAGCCATATAGTACTGGTGTCAGCGGCATTCGGCCACTGGCACACTTTCACACAGAAGTTTAGTCTCACTGATATGCAGTTAATCGGGTAGGATTTTTACTGGAGTAGCCAAAAGAGCGGGGTGGGTTGGCTACTTCCAAGTCCAGGCCTGGGTTTTGGTTCAGGACTATGTAAGCCTGGCAGGTCAGGTGAGAAGGGGGTGTGTCTGCTCAGAAGGATTCTGACAGTGTGAGAGCTGGACAGAGTGTCTGCAGCAGGCTGTTGGCGAATCCCCTTGGGACTGGATCCTGCTAAAGGAAAAGAACCAGAGACTGTGAGTTTACACACGGACAGTGTGCTGTTTTGTTTTGCGCTGAAGGCCAGCAACGTTGTTTTTCCTTTTGTGATTACCTTTCTGGCAATAAACGCCATTATAAAGGAATAGACAGAAGTCGCAGACTGTTTTTTCCCTGTACTACCTTTGGGCTGATTCCCTTCAGCGTGCAAAAATATCCTCCGCCTTTTTTAGTCTGGCTGAAACCATAGACAAAGAATCAGAATCATCTGTTGCAGAGGTATCCACAGGTGTTTGAGACATAGTATAACACTGCTTTCAAAATAAGCTATTCACAAAAATCTTGAAATAGTTCCAACTCAAAAATACTTATCTAAATCAATGTCCAGGTAAAAGACTCATTCTCAATTGTAAAGATAAATACATATAACACAGGAGCACATAAGCTTCTGATGATTGCAAACCAAACAAACTAGGGATCATACAGCTCGCCACCAGTAATCCACCCCTGAATGCAGCACGGACAGATCAGAAGCAGACCCAGGCAAATCCAAAATGTGAAAGAAGTTCCAGCTCAAATCCGGTCAGGTGGAAAAGGTAAAAAATACTTTATTGACAAAACATCTTTAAAAGCGTGAAAATAGATACAACATGATACTCTGATAACACGCTAACGCGTTTTGGAAAAAACATATTCTTAATCATAGTGTAACTGATACACTAGTGACCATAGCTTATAACAACATGTCCGATCACGAGATACCACAGGAAACAGATATTAACCCTAACGCTCCCTGCATGCTAAAATCTCTTAATACATAAAAACAAAATATATACACAGCATCAATCAATATTGATATAACACATCATGTCTTTTATTTAAACCTTGAGGATACCGTGAGCCCAACTGGTAAATCCACCAGGTTTCTCTGCTCAATAATTTTTTGCGGTAATCTCCACCTCTCATGGGTCTAAAGACTCTTTCTATACCTGACAAAACAAAACTTGCGGTGTCTCCCTGATGTTTCTCTATAAAATGTTTAGATGCCATAGAAACCCCAATTGTTATAGGTTTACGTATATCTGACAGATGACGAAGAATCCTAGTCCTAAGTGCCGTCGATGTGCTCTCCACATACTGGAGATTGCAATGAGAACAAGTTATCATATAAATCGTATATCTGGTTTTACAATTAATGCAAGCCAAAATATTATATGAATCATTACTCACTGTGGACTTTAAAAAAACCTTATATTGTTTGTACTAAAAAAGTGCAAATACTCGCCTTTTTTCTGTCGCCCCATAAGATATGTCTATAGATATAGACATATCTTATGGGTAGCGAATTTCTCAAAAATTTGGTACGCCGACTTCGTTAAATTTTCTGACAAAATCTGTTTTGGGAATCGCGTTAACCCTAGAACGCATGACGTTAAAAATATACTTATTAACGTCATGGGGGCCTTTTAGGCCCCCATGCAGATAATGTAGAAAAACACACTTAAATAACTTTCACAAGTTTATTTCAAAATTGCTCAATAAAATATGAATAGTGGACAACATTTTAATTATAATTTTTCACAGAAAACACCAAAAAATCTTTTTTTTTCCCAAATTTCACGCAAAGACATGAAAACACACAAAAATGCATAGAAATCTATAGCAAACTAGCTGCAGCTACATTTTATTCTAACTGTCTTTTCTATTATATTAGTCTTCCAAACAATTCTGACATGTTATTTTTTCAGAAGAGTGTTCTTTGCAAACAGTTTCCTTACAAGTGGAACAATATCGCTCAGTTTTCCTCTCTATGTTTCTTGGACACATGAAACAACGTTTTCGTTTTCTTTCTCCTGGCTCTGGAATAATCTGAAACTGTACGCCACATCGTTTCCTTGCTTCTTTAGTTTGCTTTGGCAAGCATTTCAAGTCGCTTCGCTCAAATCATGTGAGGCATTACAAGTTCATGACAAAGGTCCTTCAAGAATAAGCGTCTCCTGTCCTTCCTCTGTTCATGAAATTCCGGATGAGTTTCTGTATAAATAATGAATGAATTTAGGGCTGCTACATCAAGCATATTTGAAAATAGTACTACAGGCCATCGTTTTGTTTGCCTCTTACACGAATATTCTCCCACCATCTCATCCATTTTATCTACACCTCCTTTTGTTGCATTGTAATGCAGGATGATTTCTGGTTTCAATTTTTGGTTATTGCTGTCAACACTGCAATCGTGATGCATGGTACTGAGTAAAATTACAGATTTCTCCTTCTTCGCCTTCTAAGATACCAAAGTCGCTTTGTTATTGAATCCAAAGACACTCTCATAAAGTGCTCGCTGACGATTGTGTTTGAGTGCTGCTGGAATTTCTCGTCTGTTTTGCTTTAAAAGTACCAACAAGTGTAATAGCTATTGCAAGCAGAAAATTGCCTAGTTCAACATTGGTGAAATAATTGTCCATGGTGATGTTTCTACCTGAATTGAATATTGGAACAGCAGAGCTTTGACTATTTCAGACCCCAGATCCTTCTGTACTGGTGCACCAACCTCTTTGCCACAGTAGATTACGCCATTTATGCCATAAAAAATTTGCAGAATCACACATCCGGAAGATTTTTATTCCGTACTTGGCTGGCTTGCTGGGCATGTATTGTATGAATTTGCAGCGTCCTCTGAACGGTACAAGTTGCTCATCTACAGTAACATTAGTACTAGGATTGTAAAGTTTTGTGCAATTTTTGATAAATATGTTCCAGATATATCTGATAGGGGCTAATTTGTCTGTTTCAAACCTCGCTGCACGAGTTCGCTTATCATCAAAGCGAATGATTCTTCTAATTTCCTCATATCTGCCCATTGACATTGTCGCCTTATAGTGTGGATCAGAAAGTGGGTCCAGAAATAATTCTCGTATTGGGGCATCATACGATTTTTGACTCCCTGCCAGCAGGAAAAGTCCAATATATGCATAAAGTTCCTCTTTTGAGATATTTTTCCAGGACTTATTTTTTGCAGAAGCGATATGTCTTCCTTCTAGGTTTGAACATAATAAGACCTCTTCTGCAATATTGTCAGAAAAATAAGTACATAATACATCTTTAGGGGTAAAGTAACTGGAACTTCCCACAGCTCCTTGAGCCTGTCTCACAATATTGTGTATGGGAGTACGTGCGACTAATGTAGATTACTGTCCCAAAAAACATTCATTTGGATGTTCTACTTATCACTTCTTGAGGATCCACTAGATTCACTTCTTCATCATCAGAAGAATCACTGGATGAGGATGTTTGATTAGCTGGTGGCAGATATTCTTCATCAGACAAAGATAGTTCACTTTCATCATCGCTTTGAAACATAATCGCTTCAATCTCTTGGTCAGTCAGACACTTGGAGGAAGACTGTGCCATTGCTGACTAGATGTTAGAAAATGAAACAGATTTCCTCTCAACAGCTTATCTTATCACAGGTCCTTCAGCAATTAGCTCACAGTGTATACTGTCCTCAGTACTCTATATACACAGCTCATTACTGTGTTCAGAGGACCTGAGGTGATGTCATGGCCTTATCACTCCCTCCAAAAATCACATAACATCCTCACATGTTATTATCCACACTCTGGCCCCCTCCACCAGCATTACTGAGTACAAATAAAGTAACTTGAGACAAAAACACTTCTGAGAACAAGATAAAAAACAGCGGGGGCCTAAAAGGCCCCCAAGTCATACTGATGTAGGTTTCACCAAACAAGCATTGTTACACCATAATGCCTATGAAAAAAAAAATATATGAACAACTGGATATTATCAACAATGACATACTTGAGGAATACCTGGAGTTTCAAAATTCTAACTAAAGTAATTTTGCAGATAATAGCAAAAATCTAAGCATGGGGGCCTAAAAAGCCCCCAATATGCGTTCTAGGGTTAAAAAACAGCTATCTCTAGCTGCACAGAGCCTGCAGGGTGCTGTAGAACATTGTGCCATTTTTAAATATGCAGAGGGAGCTTGGTTTGGTCTTCATACAATGCAGTGTTTTAGTATGACACGCACATGACTGCCACCGCTCTTAGAATCGCTTCACTCGAAAATTCCCTGGGTATTTACGGGGGCAAAACTGACCGAAAAACTGAAGCGGGAATGCAGCCTGATACTGTCATGGCAGCGCCAGCTGAAAAAAAAAAACAAGTTGAGGGCTAAGATCCTACCATAGCGTCAAAGAACACAGTAGTAGGTTACCGGAGCTGCCACAGATCACAGCACAGTAAGGGGACGTCACAGCAGGAGTCACCCTGCGAGGCCACAGCATCCAGTGTCATCTACCGGCCATGTGTTGACTACACACTAGGTCATACACTTTCTCCCAGATGACATCGGACAACACCAGCCAAGAGTCGTTGGGTTTGTCATACACAACCCCTAGTTGGCATTGCCCGGGAGCAGGTGAGGGGCTCTCACCTGTCCTCAACCCACCTCTGTCCTGTTCGCTTCCCACAGCCAGAGAACTACTATGTACTGTTGCCTCTGCACCACTATACAGTAAGGACAAAATCTTTGAGGACAGTGGGCAGCAAAGAGGTGTGGAAGACATCCGCTGCTTCTTGCAGAAGCTGGAAAATAGTGATGAGGAGAGTTGCAATGGAGGGTTATATTGTGAGTGGTCAGGCTTTGTACAGCAACACCGTTAAGGTGGACGGCGGTGACAGGCAAACACTAATCGATGTAGCCGATCGCACTTGGGAGCCGGGTGAAGCAAGCAAGGCTGGGACAAGGTAAGGTGCCCTAGTTAAACAAGGCATAAAGTGCCCCCAAACGGAAAATTCAGCCCACTCCATGCCTCCTTGTGCCCCCTTTTCTCCCTGGGATGAAGTGGCCCTATGCGGTCGCCTACCCTCGACTACCCATTGTTCCGGCCCTGGAAGCATTCCTTTTTCTCTACATTAAGTTTTAGGAGACGGGAGGAGAAGAAGGAGGATTTGGACGACAGACATCTGGATTTTGGGAAACGTAAAAGTTAATGTCTGGGCCGGAGATGTAAAGTTGTGTGTCATCAGCATACTGGTGGGAGAAGAGAGCAGCAGCTTGCGTGTCAGGCAGCCTGTAAGTCGGTAGTGTGGCCGGGAGTCAGCAGGGTGGCAGCAGTGCGAGGTTGGAAGAAAAACGGCCATGATTTAGACCACCCACTTTTTAGGTCCCGGAAAGTAGCGGCACAGGGGCCCACCGGGTCAGCGGCGGTAGCAGTCAGTCAGTGTGGAGCTTTGGTGGTAAAATCACCTACTCGGCGGTGTGCCAGTTTTTTGACGAGACACCAGAGGAGGCGAACATAACTATATGTAGAATCTGTGGGCAGAAAGTAAAGCGTGACCAGGGACCTAACGTTGGCACTACGGCCCTGCATCAACATCATGCAGTGTCACCATACGTGTTTCAGATGTGGTGGTCCATCCTGTCCCAACACGCACCCACCCATTTGGCACCCTCTCATTTCAGGCAGTCAAGGCTTCACCATCTCTGTCGAAGACAACTCCTTCTATTACATCATCTCCCGGGTCCAGATACCCTGCACCTCAGCACTCAGGGTGCCAGCATCGTTCACCGAAAACGATTGCCAAGAGACAGTAGTATGCCCTTTAGCCATCCCTAAGTGCAGAAGCTGACCATGCTCCTGTCCAAGTTGATGGTACTGCAGTCCCTCCCTTTTCAAGTGGTGGACTCTGAAACCATTCAAAGAACTGGCCAGGAAACTTGTCATTCACTTCTGCCATTGTAACGGGTAGTGGCTACTCTGGACCACGGCAAGTGGTGGTAGCAGCCACGCCAGGAGGCGGGTTCTAAGTAGGTCCCAGTTTTCACCAGAGCCCGCCGCAAGGCAGGATGGACTTTCTGCAGCGAGAGTCCTACCAGGTCGCTACCCCTCGCGCGACTAACTTGCGGTGGCAGCTGAGGCGCAGCGAGGTACTGAATCGTAAGACGAAACTCGTAGTCAAAGGTCAGGCCAACAGGTCAGGGCAGGCGGCGGGGATTCGAGGTCAGGTAACGTAGCAGAAAGGTTGGGTACATGGCAGACAGGAACTAAATGAACAGGGGAAATTGATGAAACGGAAAAAATATATTAACAAGGGGAAATTTATGAACAGGGGGAAATTGATGAACATGAATAAATATATTAACGGGGAAATTATTGAACAGGGGGAAATTTATGAACAGGAATAAATATATTAACAGAGGGAAATTATTGAACAGGGTGAAATTTATGAACAGTAATAAATATATTAAGAGTAGGAAATTATTGATCAGGGGGAAATTGATGAAAAGGAATAAATATATTCACAGGGGGAAATTATTGAACAGGGGGAAATTGATGAACAGGAGTAAATATATTAACAGGGGGAAATTATTGAACTGGGGGAAATTGATATACAGGAATAAATATATTAACAGGGGGAAATTATTGAACAGGGGGTAATTGATGAACAGAGAAAGGCCATTAACTAATTTTGATGATCCAAGTGGACAGGAGTATTCCCCTGGGTGAACGAAGTAACACACAAGAGGAAATGCTCTGGGACATGCAAGTTATCATCGATTTTTGGCTTTCGCTGCGACAACTGAAAATTGTGACAGGCGATGAAAAGAACATGGTGTCCACGCTGCGTAGGAGGAGGGCGGAGCCATGCTCCCTGCATGGCATACATGTTGTTCAAGTCCTACACCCATCTGCAAGACATTCTAAAAATGGCCAGGAAACTTTGCATGCACTACAGCCATTATTACACCGCCAAGCACACCCTCCTTAAGCTGCAGCGGCAGACCAGCCTCCCCCAACACAGGCTGATATGTGACATTTCCAAATATTGGGGAATTCCAGCCTCCATTTTGTTGGAACGACTCTATGAACAAGAAAGGAAATTAATGATTTATTTGATGATCCAAGCGGACAGGAGTACACCCCTGTATAATTTTAATGTTGGCCAGTGGCAGTTCATGCGTGACACCTGCCGTTTGCTCATGCGTTATTTGTCAGTCACCAGGACTACGGGATGAATAACGTCATTCCACTGCTTCATGTTGTCACGGACAGCAGTAGTGAATCCACGGGACCACCGCAAGCGATGGCAATAGCCACGCCAGGGAGCGGGGTCTAAGTAGGTCCCAGTTTTCACCAGAGCCCGCCGCAAAGCGGGATGGACTTGCTGCAGTGGGCGTCTATCAGTTCGCTACCCCTGACGTGACTTGCTTGCGGTGGCAGCCGAGGTGTAGCATGGTACAAAATTGTAAGGGAAACTCGGAGTTGGGAACAGGAGGTAATGTCAGGTCAGGCGGCAATGGTTGGTGGTCAAGGGACGAAGGCAAGAGGTACTGTACACGGATATGACAGATGAGGCTGAAGGAAACTCTTTCTCTATAGGCTCTAAAGATTATTATTATTATTATTTTTATTATTTATTTTATAGTCTTGGAGGCGGTTGTGTGAGGAACCTTTTCATTACAAATGCAGCTAAAGAATTTCCACAGCTTTCAAAATCTGGACACCTAGATACAAGTTCAGCAAACTTTTCCTTTATTACCTGTGTTATCTGTTCATGAACAAATGAACGTTTATCAACTTGCTTTCTTAAAAAACCCCTTGAAATCTGTGGGGGATGTAATTTTGTTCCACCGGTAACAAGGGAGGGCCTCCAGAAGGACTTTGTTTTTAGTTTCTGTAAGTTGGACATACGATTCACATTCTTCATACTGAAGAAGTTCATCCAAAGCTAGTTTTGCAGCATTTGCTTTTGCTTCTTTTTTGTTCTGTCCCATTCCACTTTTGTACTGAATTCAATCAACAATGGCACAGAATGCAAAATAAGCACCTAAAACATTCCCTGTAGTTATGTAGTCTCCTTCAGTTCAAGTTCCATATGCTGCATTTGTACAAACTTGTGTAATGCAGAAACTGGATTCAAACCACCACGTTTATACGTCATGAGTGTTTGATCGTCACTGCTGTCCTCCTCAACGGTCTTGGTATTCAGAGGCTGACCGTTCGGCAAAAAACCTCCCATGCCACTCTCCACATCAATACTGCAAGAAGCAGGGGATGTCTGCCCCACCTCTTCGTTGCCAAGTAGCTGCTGACTGTCAAATTGTTCTTCCTCGCTGTATAGTGGCACTGAGCCCAGACCACATTCTAGTTTTCTGGCTGAGGGACCAGAACGGGACAGAGGCGGGTTGAGGACAGATGAGGGGTGCTGACCTGTTCCTGGGCCATGCCAACTAGGAGTTGTATCTCACGAACCCACCGACTGTTGTCTAGGGTTGTCAGATGTCATCTGGGATGAAGTTAATGACCTACTCAACCAATCAAGAACCCATGGGGTGCTGATCAACACACAGCCGCTACATCACCGACAATTCTGGCCTCACCGAGTGAACCCTGCTGCGATGTCCCCTTACTGTGCTGTGACCTGTGCCTGCTCCAGGAGTGTTTGTGCCACTGCCACTCGCATATGAAGAGCCTGCCACCTCTCCGTCTGACATACTGTTTGTAGAGATGGGCGAATTTCTCAAAAATTCGATTCGGTCACTTCGCCGAATTTTCCGACAAAAATAAATTCGGTCCGAATTACTTCGGCACGAATCGCGTTAAAAAGCAGCTATTTCCAGGCTGCACAGAGCCTGCAGGGTGCTGTAGAACATTGTGCCATGCTTAAAAAATGCGAGGGAGCTTGGTTTTGGTCGTCATACAATGTTGTGTTTTAGTATGACACGCAATGACTGCCGCCGCTCTTAAAAATCGCTTCACTATAAAATTCCCTGGGCACTTAAGAGGGCAAAACTGACCAAAAAAACTGAAGGGGGAATGTAGCTTTATAAAGCAGCCAGGGCGGAAAAAAAAAAACAAGCTGAAGCTCGGGTGGCAAAAATTTTTGACAGAGTGGGGCGGTGACGGCGGGGGGCCAAGGGACATTTTTTGGAGGAAAAAAAAACACGAGGAAGCCAAAAAAAAAAAGGTGGCCCCAAGGGTTTCAGTGTGGGGTCACGCCCAGCACCCAGCATGAGATCAGGGCAGTGGCACAAGGGACATTTTTGGAGGCGGCAAAAAAGTATTGGGCCAACGAGTGGCAAAACACACATTTGTGGAGGTCACGCGGCCAGTTTGAGATCAGGCAGTGGCACAATTTGAAAATTTGGGAAGGGGGGTTTAAACGGGATTAGGCCACAAGGGGCACAATGATACAGGGGTGGAGGTAAAGAAGCAAGCATGAAAAAAAGGCAGTGGAAACAATGACATTCTGGAGGCGGCAAAACGTATTGGGCCCCACAGATTTTCACAATCACACAGTGTGGAGGGTTAACAAACAGCAGAAATCATGAGATCAGGCATGGAAACAAGGGAACCTTTACTGGGGGGTTGGAAAAAACGGGGAGGAAGCCACAGAGGGGGCCCACAATGACTGAAAACCCAAGGTCACGGCGCAGCAGCATGGGGTTCAGGCAGTGGCAAAGGACACAGGGGGGGAGGACAGGGGCACCCACCCACTCAGCGAGGGGTCAAAACGGGGGCACAATGACCGGGTGGGGATGTCATGGCAACAAAAACGGGAGCAGCAGCATAAGGTCATAGAGTGGCAAAAGGGAACAGGTGTTGAGGGGGTGTAAATTACCCCCGGGGTAAAGTTTGGTGGTAGGCAAAAGGAAAAAACTGTTAGCAGATGGGTGGCATCAGGGGGGGTTGGCGAAATCAGTTATTTCTGGGCAGGTATTTTGGGAACCAGATTTGGACGCCTAAGGCTTTGGGTTGTGGGGAAATCCTGGCCGATCCACCCCCTGTTTCTCTTGAAAAAAAGGTTTCAGTCTTTCCCAACCTTTCCCCTTGGAAAACAAGGGGGTTTTCCCCTTTGGGGGGAAAACGTGGCCCCCGTCGGCTGAACACCCGCTCTGATCCCAAACATTTATGGCGGGGCCCAAAAAACAGTTTTCCCCAAACTGCAAATTTCGGAATGTTGGGGGCCACACATCCAGTTTGGCTCCCCATAGCCCCAGCGGATCTTCTAACTAAAGGTGGAAAAAGGGAAGGCTGCCCAAAGGGTGGGCCCCAAACCCCCCTTTTGGGTTCGGGTTGCCCCGGGTCCGGGCTGCTGCTGCTGTGGCGACTGCCCTCCCACGGGGGGTTTGAAAAAAGCTGCTAAATCAGTGACCCCAAAGGATTAGGTTACTACTGATGGAGCTGGAAAGCCCCTACCCCCCCCCCCTTTCCCCCAGCACCGGGGGCAGAAGAAAGTGAGCGCTGGGGGAACCCCCCCGGGCCCAGACCTGTCGGGGAGGGACGATCCCCGCACTTTAGGCAGAGCCAACAAAATTACGGGGGTTTTTCCCCTTAAGAAAATTTGATTTTTGTTTTCCCCTTCAATACGGGGAAAAAAGGCTCCCTTTTTGGGGACGGCAGCGAGGGTCCAATGGGGTGGGGGGCCAGAAGTCATCCCTTTTCCCAATGCTACTATTCGGCTGTCATTTCCCCGGGGCAAAAAAAGTTTGCGGGGCCATTGAAACAATTGACTCCGGGGGGCCCCCCTCCCCTCCTTTCCCCTTATACCCCCACGGTGCTTGGGGGTCTTCTGTTTCCCCCTCTCAATCCCCCCCTCCTCCAGGGGCTCCTTCCCCCTTTCCTTGTCCCCGGGGGTTAGAAAATCCACAAAATTTCACCAGCCCAATGCTTCGAAACCAATGTCCTCCTCCTCCTCCATTTCAGTCCCCCCCGGGGCCCCATTTTGGCCACGAGATGTAGTCGCCACTCTCCACCCCCCCCTTACCCAGAAAGTTTTTTCAGCATCTGTTCCAGGCTTGAAGCAGGGGGAAAGGGTTTTAAATTCACCCCGTAGTCCTGGCACTGAAAAAAAAAACGTCCCCCTCGAATGGCCTTCAAACAAAGGGCAGGCGCACGCATGAGCGCCATTTTGGCTGACATCAAATTACACAGGGAAGTATTCTGTCGCCGGGAAACTTCAAAAAAATCGTTAATGGCCTTTCCCCTGTTCATACATCGGCCCAACATGTGCGGGGCTGGAATTCCAGGGGTTAAACCCTTGAAATCAGCGGGTGTTGGGGGGGGGGCCGTTTGCCGCGGGGCAACTTGAGGAGGGTTTTTCCTGGTTTTGTCGAATGGATAAAGTGCAGCACAGTTTCCTGGCCATTTTCAAAATTTTCTGAAGATGGTGGAAAAACTTCAGGAACCTTTTCAAAACCCAAATTAAACACATGCGCCATGCGGGAGCGGGCCCAAACCCCCCTCGGTGCAGCCGGACCCCAAATTGTTCCCCCCCATTGTCCGCACCAGGTTCCGTTTTGGCAGTTGGGCGGAGAAAGCCACACACCCCATTTTCCCTTTCCCGCTTTACCCCGGACCCGTTCCCCCACTGTGTGCCCTTGTTCCCCCCGGGGCCCAACCCAGGTTTGAAATTTCTGACCCCCCCGGGGCCCTACACTTTTTGGTATGAGGGGAGCATACTTGTGGAGGCTGGGGATGGGGTGCTGGTGGAGGAGGGGGAGGGGGACATTGGCGCAGGTGCAGAAAGTTTGACAACTTTGGGAGGGGGAAAGCGGCGTCTCCTGTCCAAGTTGTTGTGGGGCCGGGGTTTGGGAAAAAGCCCCATTCACCCCAGTGGGCCAAAAGGGGGGGGGGGAAAAAAAAGTACGGCCCTTTACCGAAATTTAAACAGCCCCCAGACTCGGTTTCCCCGTGCACCTTGGAAAAAAAACCGATAAGCTAAAGGGGACTGACCCACCTTTTTTCCCTCCCAAAATTTGTGAAGTCCCTGGTACTGCCTTTTTGAAAAAAAATTTCCGGTTTTGGAACTCCCCAAACCGGCGGGGCAAAAAGCAATTATTTTCTCTAACGGTGCAGAGTCCCCCCATTTAGAAAGGGGGACTGCAGAAACCAAAACAATTTGGGACAGGACCCGGCAGCTGCTCCCACCTTGGGAAATTTTTTGGCGCTTCTTTTTGTCTCTTTGCAATCGCCCGGCGGGAACGACGCTGGCCCCCATGAGTAGTGAGGAGCAGGAGAAAATCTAAACCCGGGAAAGTTTGATGCCAAAAGAAAAAAATTCCCTTCTGCAGAGGTGGGGGGCCCTTTGACGGGGCTGCAATGGCATTTTGGGGCCACTGGGCGCTGCTGCGCTTTTGGGGGGGCAAGGGGCAGGGGACCACCACATCTGAGCCATTTTTTTTCCCCCGGGCCCCCGGATGGTGACGCTGCATTTTTTTGACGCAGGGCCTTTTGGTGCCAACGTTAGCCCCCTTTGGCCACGCTTCACTTTCTGCCCACAGATTCTACATATACCCATATTCGGTCCTCGGTGTCTTAAACAAAAAAATGCCACCCCCGCGGATATGGGTTTTACCCCCCCAACGCCCCGCACTGAGTGACAAAAGGCCGCCGTCCCCCGTGAGCCCCGTGCCCCTCCCTTTTTTGGAACCCCGGAACGGGTTTTTTTACCCCCTGGCCCCTTGGGTCCCGAAACCCCACAAATGCGCAAACCCGCGATCACGGCCACACGACCCCCCTTGCTGGGGCGCTGCTGCCTGCCCGCAAGCTGGAAAAGCCCTTTTTTCCCTGACGTTTATGAAGCCCCTTTCCTTTACCCCCGGGTCCTAAGTGCGGTCGGCTACAACTTTATCTATTTGGTTTCATCATCCTGGGTGTCCTTTATCACCCGGGCTTGGGGTTTTCCCAAAGGGTGACCTCTCACAACATGACCTCCCATGCCCCCTTCCACATCTATACTTTTCCGCCTACTGGGAAGAAGGGAGGCGATATTTGGCCCCCCCTTTTTTTCACTGCCCAAATACTGCTGACTGCCCTCCCCCAAATTGGGCCCCCTATTATATTTTTTTAAAAAAGGGGGCTTGGGGCCCAGACCCCCAAAAATAAATCCTGGCTGAGGGAAAACCGGGTTGGGGCAGAGGGGGCTGAGGAAAAGGTTAGGGGGCCTGCCCCCCTCCCCGGGGCCCTGCCAAAATAATTTTTTTTTGTGTTTGAGGTTTCCCCCTACTCTTTGGGTGGGGTTTTTCAGGTGTAAACTGGGAGGGAAAAAATGAAAAAAACAACCCAATCAGAACCCTTGGGTTGCTGAAAACACA
This sequence comes from Phyllomedusa bahiana, assembly GCA_025379985.1. Lineage (NCBI taxonomy): Eukaryota > Metazoa > Chordata > Amphibia > Anura > Hylidae > Phyllomedusa > Phyllomedusa bahiana. The sequence goes on from JAODAL010016975.1 coordinate 35,676, forward strand.
CGGCCGCTAGATGACAGCCAGTTGTGGCCTCACCGAGTGACCCCTGCGCACGTCCCCTTGCGTGCTGCGGGCCTGGGCCTGTTCCCCGGGAAAAAAATTTTTGCCACCCGCCCCCGCAGGTGCAGTAGCCTGCCCCCTCTCTGTCCCCGACATACTGGGTTTTTTCTAAATGTTTTAAAACACTGTTTTTATGATGATATCTGTATATAAAAATTTTCCCCCCTGTTTTTTACTCCCCAAAATTTAAACCCCGTAACAAGTTGGGTAACCCTTTTGGGAAAAAATTTGGCCCCTCCACAAATGGGGCCCGGAAAAAAATTTTCTTGTATGTGTCGTTTAAAAAAACCCGTGTTTTTACTAAAAATAAAGTAAGTAAATAAAAGGGTTTTGACACCAAAAATGAAAAAAAAGGAGTGGGGCAAAAAAAAGAGGGAAGAAGACTAAAGAGTCTATGTATCAAATATTATGTAAATCCCCCCGCACACCAAAAAAATGCAATTTTTAAAGGGGGATTTATTTACAATCACCGGAAAAAAAAAAATTTTATTTAATTTTTGCACCAATTTTTTTCATAATTTTTTTAATGCATTTTTTATAGTTTTCAAAGAAACCCTTTCATGCGGGTATTACAAAAGGGAAATTTAACTAGGTTTTTGTCTGTTTTTTAAATACACGTTTTGGCTCAAAAAGCCTTTTTTCAAGAGACCCCTCTGTAGAAAATAAATGAAAAAAGATGTTTAAAATAAAAAAATATTTTTAAAAAAAAAAATAATTTAAAAAAAAAAAAAAATAAAAATTTTCAAGGTGGGGAAAAAAAAAAGGGGGGGGGGGAAGGAAAAAAAAAGAAAGGGGGAAAAAAAAGGGGGAAAAAAAAGGAAAAAGGGGGGAAAAAGGGGGTATGAAGAAAAACAACCTAAATAATGCCGAACTAAGGGAAGAAAAAAATTTTATGGCTTACCTAATAACATGGAGCCAAAAAACGGGGAGGAAAATGGCCCAATTTGTATGAAAAAAATTTTAAATAAGGAAGGAACAAGAGGGAAAGTTTCATAAATGAAGTCTATGAGGGAAGAGTCATAAGTGATGGGCTATAAAAAAAGAAAAGGGAGAAACAAAAACCGCCAATTTTGGAGGAAGCTGCAGCGGAGTTTCCCAATCCCCAAAACAAGGGGGCTGTCTTTTATAGAGGCCCGGGGAGAATAGAAGTGGTATAGGGGAAACTGATGGAATTTTAAAAACCCCATGAAGACCCCCAAAGAGTAACAAGGCATACCTGAAAAGGCTGGAAGGGAAAGGGCAATTAAAGTCCGGGAGAGTTTGGGGAAATGGGCCCGGGGACGACCCTGTGCGGGAAAGCCTAAAAAAAGGCGGCCCCCGCATGCGCGGGAAACCCCCCAGGCCCAAAGAAGCCATGAAATGTAGTAAGGGCAGAGTGGGGCATGCCTTGGGGTCCGGGTAGCGGCCCGGCAGGGGTAGGGAAAAAAACACGGGATATAGAGCTAATTTTCGGGGTGGGGAAGTTTAAAAGTAATTTTGGGATGTCGATTGGTTATGACAAAAATACATACGTGAAGGCGGTTTTTACTTTAAAAGGAAAAAGGACAGAAAGGATTTAAAAAAGGGGAAAAAATTTTTAAAAGAACAAAAATAAAAAATATAAAATAGAAGGGGAATCTAGAGAAAAAAAGCGGAAAGGATAGAAAAAGGGTTAAAATTTAAAAACCCTAAAAGGGGGGGAAAAAAATAGAGGTTTTGATAAAAACCCCAAAAGGGGGGGACAGGAAAGAAAAAATTTCCAGGGTGGAGGTACATCAAATTTGGGGCTACAAGAAAAAAAAAAAGAAATACAATTTAAAAATAAGAGAAAGTACAAGGGGGAAAACATAAATCCCTTTAAAAAAATAAAAAGATACAAAGTTGTAAGTGCATATATTATATTATATATACACATGAGAAGACTACAGGACTATAGAAAAAAATGGCCAAATTTAAAAGACAAAAAATAACATTCAAATTTCTTTTGACCAAAAATCGTATTCCCCGGGTTTTAAAACCCTTGGTTTCTAGTTGTTAAGCGGGGGTGAATCCAAAAACCGTTTCCCGTTTTGGAGAAGGGTTTTGCGATCGCCACCACGGGCGTGGAAAAGGGATCTGCTCAAAAACCTGAAAAAAGCAACTGAGAAGGGTTTTTTTATGAAAGTTACAGAAGTGTTGGGTTTTAGAGAGCAATGTTTTCTTTACACGTTTTTTGGGCAATTTGTGTTTAGAAATTTATTCTTGATGGGTTGGTTTTTTGGCCAAGGTTTTTCCCAGGGCCCGGGGGACTTAATGGAAAATATTTTCCCAAAATTGGGAAAAAAACAGGTGTAGAAACCCTTTATGGGAAAAAGTTTTTCCTGTTTTTTGGATGCCCTGAAGAATTCACCCCTTTGGGTTTCCGAAAGAGCATTGTGCACATCCCAAGCATGGGGGGGAAATTTCCTTTTCTGGTGGAGGTAAACGTCTCTGTCTGTTACTGGTCTTGGGGATCCTATGTCTGCTTTTAACCGATAATCACGGATTCCTTTCCCTTTTTTAAAAACACTGTAACGGTAGTTTTGGATTCAGCTATTTGAGGATAGGAAGCAAAGGACACCAATGTTTTTAAAATCACTTTATGAATTTGAAACGTAAGGATGATTTTTAAAAACTAAAGGAATAGAGTCCTGTTTCTTATTTTTACTCTTGGGCGTAGAGTCAGTTTATTTGGGGGTGTTAGGCCCTGACGAAAAAATGTAAGGGTAACCTCGTTCCTGGAAAGTTAGCTTTTTCTTTTAGCGGGTATACAAACTTCTGGATTTTGCACTATGGGGGGTAGCGGTTGGATGGGGGGTAGGTGCGACTTCTTAGTGTTGGGTGCAGGGGTTGTGCTGTAGTGCATAAAGCTGTCGGTCCGTGGGGTTTCCTATAAGATCGAGGTCAAGTACCCCATAGGGTCAGAAGAGATAATGTACCCAAGAAGTGTAAGTTTCGGTGCTGTAATGGATATAAATTTAAGATCGGAGAAAAAAAAATTAATTTACATGAAATTCTAGAAGAGGGTGTGGGGCCCTTACCAAATACAAATATGTCTCGAAAAAACGGAGCAAATTTTGGAGTGACCCAAAAAATAGTGGAGGGGAGAAAACGGGTGCAATTCAAAAATGGCATAAAAATGTAGCATACGGAGGTTACATTGCTCCCCAGGCAGTCCCCTTTTTCGATGTAAATTGGCCCCACAGAGAAAATTTTTGTTATAGAAACCCAGAGTGAAAAGATCAGACAAAATTGTTTAGCATTAGGGTCGAATGAATTTAAGTCTAAAAATTTCATAAAACAGCCTTAAACCAATTGAATATCAATTGAGTGTATAGGCTTACAACACCCCATTTTTACCAAAGTTTTGGGGGGATGGGAAGAGGTAAAATTTAATCTATTTTTAAAAAAATCTCCCGTGCCGGGATAAAAGAGGGAGTTTTTTTAAACCCAAAGGTGTTAGTATTTTTTCAAAAAAAATAATAAAGGGGATAAGAGGAATCAGGGGATGCCCTATAGGGCGCCCCGGGAGGTTTTAGGACCTTATGTTTTTAGGCAAAACAAAAAAAAAGGGTTTTAAAGGGATAATATTGGTTAAAAAATCAACAGTCGGGATCAAAAATTTAAAGAGGGCATAGTGCGTGGGTGGTTTTAATTAATGTCCCAATTTTTACATGGGGTTCTGGCAATTTTTAGTATAAATCAGACAATTGCTGGTACCATCAAGTACATTATTCTGTCCATTACCCGATGGCACCCCATGGCTGGGTTTTAAAAACGATATCCCGGGCTTACAGAGATCGGTTTTAAGGGCCCGGGTTCGGATGGAGATAAATTTTTGAACGGATTTTTAATCTCCTGACCCTCTCGATAACTGGGGTAATCCTTGTTTTACAAAAGGGTTTAAAAAAAATCCGACGGGTGGTGATGGTCGGGGGGATTTTAAATAATTTAAGTCTTTTTTAAGTTAAAAATGGAGAAAAAAAGGGGGGGGAGGGAGAGCTTGGTTTCTGTAAGGTGTACCATCTTTTTCCCGAAAGTGGACTTTTTTGACGTATAAAAAAAAAGCCAAACAGGGTTTAATTAACCTTCGGACAAATTTGGGTACAGGAAAAATGTATATATTTTGGGTTGAAAAAAAACGGTTTATTTTTGTCAGCCACCAGCAAAACAAACCCTTAATTAACCCCTGGGTGTAAATTTCGCCAAAAAAATTTGGGCCCCCCAAAAAAGTAGCTTTTTAGCGTGTTACAATTGCGTGTTTTTTTAAAGCCCACAAAAGAATACAGTTGTAATTAAACCCTTTGCTTTGAAAAAGGTACAGGGAAAAAAATTTTAATTTTGGCATTGAAAAAAAACGGTTTCTTGGGGGCAGCACACCACAAAACAACGCTAATTTAAAAACCCCCGATGTAAACGGCCAAAGAAATTTAGCCCACAAAATAGCTTTGTACGTGTTACAATTGCGTGTTTTTACGCCCCCAACAAAATACAGTTGTAATTAACCTTTTTCTTGTAATTAGGCACAGGAAAAAAATTTTTAATTTTGGGGTTGAAAAACTGTTTTATTTTGTCGCCACCCCAAAACAACGTTAAAAAAAACCCCGGGTTAAATTTCGCCAAAGAATTTAGCCCCACAAAATAGTAGCTTTGAGGGGGTTTTAAATTTCGTGTTTTCTACCCACACAACAAGAGTTTCATTGTAATTAACCTTGCTGTGAATTAGGCTACAGGGAAAAAGTAATATTTTGGGGGTTGAAAAAGACGTTTATTTTTTGTCAGCACACCAAACAAAACAACCTTAATTAACCCTGGATGTAAATTTCGCCAAAAATTGAGCCCCCAAAAAAAGTAGCTTTGAGCGGTTACAATTGCATGTTTTCTACGCCAACAACAAGAGATCAGTTTAACTAACCTTTGCTTGTGAAAAAGGTACGGGAAAAAAAAATTAATTTTTTGGGGTTGAAAAAGACGGTTTTATTTTTTTTTACACACCCAAAAAACGCTTTAATAACCCCTGGATGTTAAATTTCGCCAAAGAATTGAGCCGCACAAAAAGTGCTTTGTAGCGTGTTACAATTGCTGTTTTCTACCCACACAACAAAAGGGTCAGTTGTAATTAACCTTTGCTTTAAAAAGGGTACAGGAAAAAAAGTATATATTTTTGGGGTTTAAAAAGACGGTTTTATTTTTGTCAGCACACCACAAAACAACGTTAATTAACCCCCGGAGTAAATTTTTGCCCAAAGAATTCCCCACAAAATAGGCTTTGTACGTGGGTTTCAATTTCATGTTTTTCTACGCCCACAAAAAGAGATACAGTTTTAATAAACCCCTTTTCTTTTTTAAATTTGGCTAAGGAAAAATTTATATATTTTGGCGTTGAAAAAAAACGGTTTTTTTTTTGTCAGCACACCCGAAAAAAAACGCTTAATTTAAACCCCGGATTCAAATTTCGCCCCAAAAAATTGAGCCGCACAAAATAGAAACTTTTACGTGTTACAATTGCGTGTTTTCTACGCCCACAACAAAGTCAGTTGTAATTAACCTTGCTTGGAATTAGGTACAGGAAAAAAATTTTTATATTTTTGGGGTTGAAAAAGAGGTTTCTTGGGGCACCACCAGCCAAACAACCTTTAAATTTAACCCCTGGGTGTAAATTTCGCCAAAGAAAATTTAGCCGCACAAAATATTTGCTTTTTAGCGTGTTACAATTGGTTTTTCTACGCACACAACAAAAGATACGTTTTAATTAAAATTTCTTGTGAATTAGGGTACAGGAAAAAATTTTTAAAAATTTGGCGTTGAAAAAAACGGTTTCTTGGGGTCAGCACACCACAAAAACCTTTAATTTAAACCCTATGTAAAAAACCAATGAATTGAGCAGCCAAAAAAGAATGGGATTTGTATTGTAAAAACGTGTTTCTTTTAAAAGAATCAACAGGAACTGGCTTTTGATCCCCTTGGATATTGAATGCTATGCACTGAGTGGATGCATACTGGATTTCAATCCAAACCCCAAAAAAATTGAAAAGAAAATTAAGAGAACATCTCTGAACAAGCGAGACACCCCACAAAAAGCTATATAAAAAACAATTTTTCAGTAAAAAGCATCAGCCGCGGCAGCATTCCCCGTGACACAGTGAAGGATGTGAGCTCCCCCGGGGCGCGCCCACTTATAAGGCGGTGACGTAAGAATTCCCCCCTGGTCTCTGATTGGGTTCATCTCTCCATTTCAGCAGTTGTGCCCCTTTTCCTCCCAATCTTTGCCCCATTTTCGCCATTCTCGCAGCCATTTTATCAAAACAAAAGCACACTTCGTTTACTGAAGTAACCCCCAAAATTTGACTTCGTTCCGAACCGAATTTTCCCGAAATTCTAAAGAATTCCCCTTCGTTGAAACAATTTGCCCTCTCTAACTGTTTTTTTTAAAAATGCACAGACCTTTTTTGAAGAAATCTTAATGAAAAAAATACCCCCTGTATTTGACCCAAATGAACCCCCTAACAAGCTTGGTAACCCCTTTGGGAAAAAATTGGCCCAAAATGGGCCCGGAAAAATTTTTTTATGTGCCGTTTAAAAACACTGTGCATTTTACTGAATATAAAAGCACAAACAGGCTTAATTAACCCTTGGATATAAATTGTGCAAAAGAAATGAGCAGCCAAATATTAACTGGTATGTGGCATGTAAAAACGCCGTTTCCTTTACTGACTACAAAAGCAGAAGCACTCTTAATTAACCCTTGGATATAAATTGTGCAAAAGAAATAAGCAGCCAAAAATTAACTGGTATGTGGCGTTGAAAAACACCATGTATTTTACTGACTACAAAAGCAGAAACATGCTTAATTAACCTCTGGATATAAATTATGCTGCAGGAATCACCAGGAAAAATTTAGTCTTTGGCGTTGAAAAACACTGTTTCTTTTACTGACTACAATAGCACAAACATGCTTAATTAACCTTTGGATATAAAATATGCTACAGGAAAAATTTCTTCTTTGGCGTTGAAAAACATCATTTATTTTACTGACTAAAATAGCACAAACACACTTACTTAACCTTTGGATATAAATTATGCTACAGGAAAAATGTAGTCTTTGGCATTGAAAAACACTGTTCATTTTACTGACTACAATAGCACAAACACGCTTAATTAACCCTTGGATATAAATTGCATAAAAGAAATGAGCAGCCAAAAATTAACTGGTATGTGGCGTGTTAAAACGCTGTGTATTTTACTGACTAGAAAAACAGAAACATGCTTAATTAACCTTTGGATATAAATTATGCTACAGGAGTCACCAGGAAAAATTTAGTCTTTGGCATTGAAAAACACTGTTTCTTTTACTGACTACAATAGCACAAACACGCTTAATTAACCCTCGGATATAAATTGCGCAAAAGAAATGAGCAGCCAAAAATTAACTGTTATGTGAATTGTAAAAACGCTATTTCTTTAACTGACTGCAACAGCAAAAACAGGCTTAGATATCCTTTGGATATTCAATGTGTTCCAGAACTGACCAGATAGCATTGAAATGTATATGCATCTGAATTGGACGCACACTGGTCTTCAATTACAATAACCCACAAAATCAAAATTAGAACGGAAGAGAAGCCGTCACTGAGAAAGCTTTACAACCCCCCAAAAAAATCACTGTATAAAAGTTATTTCTTTTGTGTGAGATCCCAGCTACTGCAGCTGCAGCAGCTACAACATGGCACAGAGAGAGAAGTGTGAGCTGCCAGCGTCACGTCCGGACTTATATAATGCGGTGACGTCACAGAATCCCGCCGGTCTCTGATTGGCTTCATCTCTACACATGTCATCGAGGATGTTCCTTTCTTCCTCTCAGAGTTCTTTGCCCCATGTAACTCCATGTCTTGGAGCCATTTTATCAATTAAAAACACGCTTCGTTCCCACGAATCACCCCAAACTTCTACTTTGTTCACTTTGTTAGAATCGATTCGCCCATCTCTACTTATGGGGCATCAGCGAAAAGGCGGGTATTTGCACTTTTTTTAGTTCAAGCGTGGAATTCAAAACATAGCTGCCCTTCAGCATATGACACAAAACAGTAAACTAATAAATCCTTTCTTTAGGCAAACAAGTAAGAAATGCAAATTAATACTCTCAGTGACTGGTGCAGCAGGTCCCCAGGCCTACACAGCCTCACACCTCAGGCATTAAACAGTTTCTGGTTTCAGGTCCAGAACCACACTGCACCCCTTCTGACCTGTACCAGCTGCCTTTTATCTGACTAGTAGGAACCGGACTGGAGTATGAGAACAACTTTTCCCACCCAGGCTCTCTGGTACACCCCTAATTTAAAATGGACAAATATTTTGTGTGGTCACCAGTATTTTCCAGCACTGCCTTAACTCTGTTGGGCACAAAGTTCACTATAGCTTTACAGGTTGCCACTAGAATCCTCTTCCACTCCTCCATGAAAATATCACGGAGCTGATGGATGTTAGAGACCTGTAGATACCACTACACCTTCCAATTGAGGATGCCCCCACAGATGCTCAATAGGGTTTAGGTAAGGAAACATTCTTGGCCAGTCCAGCACCATTACCCTTAGTTTCTTTAGTCTTGGAGGTATGTTTGGGGTTGTTATAATGTTGAAATGTTGCCCTGCAGCCCGGAATTGAGGGGATTATGCTCTGCTTCAGTATGTCACAATACATGTTGGCATTCAATATTCCCTCAATGAACAGTAGATCCCTATTGCTGACAGCACTCAAGCAGTCCCAAACCACGACACTCCTATCATGTTTGTTTTTGCATTCCTCACCTTGTTGCCATGACACAAGCTTGACATCATCTGAACGACATACGTTTCTCTTGGTCTCATGAGACCTCAGGATATTGTTCCTGTCCATGTCCTTAGTCTGCTTGTCTTCAGAAAACTGTGGTCTTTCTTGTGCATCATCTTTAAAAGAGGCTTAATTCTAAGAGAACAGTTATCAGACCAATTTGATGCAGTGTGCCACATATGGTCTGAGCACTGGCAGGCTGACCCCCCACCCTTTTATCGTCTTCAGCAAAGCTGACAACACTCATCTCTGGATATAATGTTGAGGACATGCACTCAACTACTTTGGTTGACTATGACGAGGACTGTTCTGAGTAGAACCTTTTTTGTTAAACCATGGTGTGGTTTTGGCCACCGTGCTGCAGCTTAGTTTCAGGGTGTTGTCAATCTTCTTATTCCCAGGGCTTTTTATGTAACAACAATTCTTTTTTTCAGATCCTCAGACAGTTCTTTATCATACTGGTCACTGGAAGTTCAACATGGCACGTCTTGGCAGAGTGTGAGAGCCATAACAACAAATTTTAGACACCTGCTCCCCATTGACGTCTGAGACCTTGTAATACTAACAAGTCACATGACATCTTGGAGGGAAAATGGCAAATTGGGCTCAATTTGTTCATTTCATTAGGGTACTCATTTTGGTGCCACTTTTTTTAGACATGGATGGCTTGAGTATTATTTTGGGAATTTTTCACTGTTTTTAAACTGTACAGGGGCGCTTTTATTTTTTCAAAGTGTCCATGAAAATAAAAATAAAACATTTAAAAAACAGGGGGGGTGATATATATATATTAATATTATATAATATAATATATATATAAATATATTAATAATACATATATACAGGCAATCCCCGACTTAGTTTCCGACTTACATCTGTCCCCCATTTTTCGAACGGGACCGAACGACGCAAGCCAGGGGCAGCCGACAGCTGCAAGCAAGACATCTACCTTCCGAGTCTCCGGCACAGGCAGGGGTGATGTCCCTCACGCTGCCTCGGGGTTGAGGGCATCACCCGGCCCGTGCCAGAAACCGAGGGGGAGGTAAGCCTCGGAGTAGTGGGGGAGCGAGGTGAGTATTTGTATTTGTTTTTTTAATAAGCCTTGCCTATACCTGCCTATAGGGGAAATACCTGCCTATAGCTACCTATGGGGGACATACCTGCCTATACCTGCTATGGGGGACATACCTGCCTATACCTATCTATGGGGGACATACCTGCCTGTATCTGCTATGGGGGACATGCCTGCCTATACCTATCTATGGGGGGCATACCTGCCTATACCTATCTATGGGGGGCATACCTGCCTATACCTGCTATGGGGGACATACCTGCCTATACCTACCTATGAGGGACATATACCTGCATATGGGGGACATACCTGCCTATTACCTGCCATGGGGGACATATACCTACCTATGGGGGAACCTATTTGCCTGCACCTGCTATGGGGGACATATACCTGTCTATGGGGGATTTACCTGCCTATACCTGCAATGGGGGACATATACCTGCCTATACCTGCTATGGAAGACCTATACCTGCTATGGGGACCTATACCTGCCTATACCTGTTATGAGGGACCTATACCTGCCTATGAGGGGACATATACCTGCCTATAGCTGCTATGGGGGACATATACCTGCTATGGGGTCATATACCTGCCTATAATTACACACCATACACACCATACATATACACCATACACCATACATGTACTAAATATATTGGTTCCGACTCACATACAAATTCAACTTAAGAACGAACCTACAGTCCCTATCCTGTATGTAACCCGGGGACTGCCTGTATATATATATATATATATATATATATATATATATATATATATATATATATATATATATATAGTCACTAAGCTTCGGGTCATTCTTTTGGGAAGTTCATGAAGTATGCTACAAGCTACGTCCAAGTTCTTGATACAATTCAATGATAATAGTCTATCAAGTAGATATCTGAAATCAAATTAAGTGATGTGTGGTGAGTGTGGTGATATCCCTCAAGGATTCTTGCATCTCTATGGACTCATAACACATGAGTCTCCAAATAAAGCCTGATTCCCTTATGACTAATAAGTTGTCTTAGGGATTTGTTAAGAATGTGAAATTTTGTGCATTCCACAGATTTTTATCTGAAAAATACTAAGGATTAAAATGGGAGAATCATCTAAGCTAACAAAATTAATGGGGTTGTCTCACTACATTGATTCATCTTACCTCAGTCCTGTTTTCTTGGTTTCTCTTTGAATTCAGGGGAATGTTTACTGGCTTCTACCAGGCTGCAATAGAAGCCAGGTCTGTACCTATAGCAACCAGTGCTGGCAGCCTATCAGGAGAGATCAAACAGGCCTGTAGCTGTAGTGACTTGAGGAGCTGATGCAGCCCATACAAGAGGGGATATCTGGGAATAGGTAGGACACTGTTGATGGACATATATTACAAAGTGACTTGTTTTTGCAAGATCTTTAACATAAAAAGCAATCCTTGTATTGAGACGACCCCTTTAACCCTTCCATGCAATGCCTAAATACGTAATTTGACCTTAAACAGGTTTTGAGGGACTGTATTATTTTTTTCATTAGGAAGCTGTTGAAATCCTTGAATATGAATATTAAATAATTATTTCCTTGTGAATTCAATTACTGTATAATACTTCAAGGACCACAAGGGAGTTAACATTATTTTTGGATTAACAGACTTGCTGAGGTTTAAAGAGCTAAATTGCTATAAATGCAATATTAAAATGTGATTTCTACAATTCAAACACATAGAGAAGCTAACATCAGCTTGATTACTTTGAAATAGCTTCTTGTAGCCTCTCAGTAGGTAAATGAGTAATTGGGATAATCAGAGCAATGAATCAAATACATTATCCATTCAAGGCTCAAGTTGCAATCTCAAGTTTTGGAATAATTAAAACATTTTCTGTAATGTATTAGAAATAATTTGTAACATTTATCTTTCAAAATATATGCTTTTTCTGCATCAAGGTTATAAAAAGGACATGGTACTGTTCATAAGCACCTACTGTGCTTCGAAGCATCACAGCAATATAATGAAAGCGCTTATCTCTAGTACAAACATGCAGATGGGAGCGCTCTCTGACAGCATACAAAACAAAAGTCTAACTGTGACCCAATCTGCCAAGTTTATACAAGGTGACCCGTGGGAGGCTGAAGAAGAAGGCAATTACAACAAATACTGTATAGACAAGAGGAGATAAATGCCTCAAAATCCTTTTAGTACATGAAGTATGTAAGTTTACCTCACTTGTAATCACCAACAGAGGGCATAGATACAAACAAGGGGAATTACATAAAAAGGAAAAAAAAAACATGGTGAAATAAAGATTTATTAAGATGCTAAAATCTTTTAATTTTACAGTTGTGTGCATGGAGCCTAGATAGTGGCTCTTTGCACATATAGAATGGAGCTATTGACATTCCATATCATTTGCATGGTACCATACTATGGAGATATTTTACCCTTTAAAGAGAGAATAGCACCAGAATACTATTTGTATGTTGCAAACTTGTGAATCCTCCAGCGCCAATAAATATTAAAATTATTACATTTTAATAATGTCCATTAGAAACAAACGGTTGTTATCTCCCTCTGACTCGTCAAAATGCTTCAGAGAGAAATGGCAGACATTTGTTTTAATGGAAGTTAGATATAATGGGAATAGTATTAGATATACAAACTGCCCAGTTTTCATCCTGATGGGTTAAATGAAAGAACATTTTTACAGCAATTTTATTATCAAGTACCTGATTAGACACAGGGATCCATAATTATTTTTTACCAGCGATTTATGAAGTAAAACAATTTATGTGCATGTAATAATTTTTTGTATCATTTTATTTTCCTGTTGTTGTTTTTTAACAATATATGGTGCCATTATCAGTGATCTTGTTTTTAAGTATTTTTGGCAGATTAAAAAAAAGTTTTCATACATTTCCCCCATAGACTTTTATAAATGCAACCGGAAAAACTTGATTGTTCATAATAAAATAAAAGTCATAACGTCTTGAAATTTCAACTTATAAAGGCTTTACATGGGGCAATTATCATGGGGTGAATGCTTACAGGTTATCTTATCAGCATGACCTGTTACACACTGATCAGGTAACCCGGAAGCCATAAGAGCGAAATTCAAAAGCTGCAGCCAAAGAAGCAAGAAATGGCGGCTGGTGGAGAAAAGGAGAAATTACAGAGAAGGGCCAGGACATGCGGGGAGGTGAGTATGTAATTTTCTTTCTCACCGGCCACTTTATTAGGTACACCTGTCCAACTGCTCGTTAACACTTAATTTCTAATCAGCCAATCACATGGCGGCAACTGAGTGAATTTAGGCATGTAGACATGGTCAAGACAATCTCCTGCAGTTCAAACCGAGCATCAGTATGGGGAAGAAAGGTGATTTGAGTGCCTTTGAACGTGGCATGGTTGTTGGTGCCAGAAGGGCTGGTCTGAGTATTTCAGAAACTGCTGATCTCCTGGGATTTTCACGCACAACCATCTCTAGGGTTTACAGAGAATGGTCCGAAAAAGAAAAAACATCCAGTGAGCGGCAGTCCTGTGGGCGGAAATGCCTTGTTGATGCCAGAGGTCAAAGGAGAATGGGCAGACTGGTTCGAGCTGATAGAAAGGCAACAGTGACTCAAATAGCCACCCGTTACAACCAAGGTAGGCAGAAGAGCATCTCTGAACGCACAGTACGGCGAACTTTGAGGCAGATGGGCTACAGCAGAAGACCACACCGGGTGCCACTCCTTTCAGCTAAGAACAGGAAACTGAGGCTCCAATTTGCCCAAGCTCATCGAAATTGGACAGTAGAAGATTGGAAAAACGTTGCCGGGTCTGATGAGTCTCGATTTCTGCTGCGACATTCGGATGGTAGGGTCAGAATTTGGCGTCAACAACATGAAAGCATGGATCCATCCTGCCTTGTATCAACGGTTCAGGCTGGTGGTGGTGGTGTCATGGTGTGGGGAATATTTTCTTGGCACTCTTTGGGCCCCTTGGTACCAATTGAGCATCGTTGCAACACCTTGTTGAATCTATGCCACGAAGAATTGAGGCAGTTCTGAAGGCAAAAGGGGGTCCAACCCGTTACTAGCATGGTGTACCTAATAAAGTGGCCGGTGAGTGTATATAAAAATATATATAATGTATATTATATATTTATATATATCTCTATCTATGTATCTATCTATGTATCTATCTATCTATATATGTGGGTCGTAGAAGACACATCACGCCTCAAAATATCTACGCCTACGACGGTCTTTAATTTATCAGTCGCTCACGCAAATGACATATCGCAAATAACATATTGCGCCTCAAACTCTCTAAATGCGCCTACGACAGTCTTTAGTTTATCACGTGCACACGCAAATGTGTATATATCCACAAATAATTCCTATAAAATTGCACCAAAGATAGACATACACAGCCTGATTTAGCATTAGACACAAAGATGTCCCTCATACAAAACAGAGGCTATAACAATATAGCATAAATGATACATATTCCCACTTATATTACAGGGAGTATCATAGATGTACATAACCATGAGATGGTTGCTGTCATACAAATCAAGGAGATTTTGCATATCCAAACCTCAATACAAAGACATCATCAATAAATTGTAACCACATCTCAATGTTGTCCATGACGTCCTAAATAGTTTCTGAAAAAACAACTGTACTATCCCACCAGCCCAAAAGCAAGATAGCATATGTTGGAGCACTAGGGTTCATCATTGCTGTGCCCCTGAGCTGGTGGTAGATCTTACGGTCAAATAGAAAAAAAATTGTTCTCCAGTGAGAACTTCAATAAAGAGATTATGCGACCTGTATTGTATACTCTGTGTCTCCAAGAACCATTCAACAGCCTTGAGACCTTTCTCATGAGGAATAGAGGAATACAATGCCTCAACATCAATGCTACATAAGAGAGTTTGACGATCAATAGTTACTCCTTCCAGTTTGGACAATAAATTTGATATATCTCATCTCAAACACATGGAGGTAATGACAGGACAAAGTTTCTAAAAATGTTGTCCAAATGTATACCTAAATTCTGTGTAATGCTATTGATACCAGGTACTAAAAGTCTTCATGTTAGGGGCTCCAGACCCTTGTAGATCTTTGGGAGCCCTTCTGGTCTGAAATCATCTTCTGGCAGTAGGCCGTGCCAAGTTCTTATGCCTTCCAGATCGGAGAGTTCTAAACCATAGTTAGAACACTCCTGTTGTTCTTTATTCAGAAACTATTTGGCCCATTTCAATTTATGAATAAAAAGATGTATGTATTTTGTCCATTCAAATGATGAAAATTAATTTGTTGGTAGAAAAGATAGTCCCCTCTTCAATACATCCTTTTCAACCGAGGTTAAGATTCTCTTAGAGAGGTTAACAATTTTTAACTCCTCTCAATGGTTACCTTTGATTTCCATTCTTCTTCCTTAGGAGATACTGGGGCTGTTTGTCTAAAAAAGGAGGTGCTGCAAAGGAGGAGGACAAAGTATTGGCAGAGTTTGTGGTTTGTGTGACAGGTGTTCCCTTTGGATATCTGGATATACGGTTCCATCCTCATCTATTCCTACCTCTGTTATTCGCAAGGGTTCGATATCTGTAATTTTTATATCTCTGTTCTGAGTCAGAGTATTCGGTTTCAAAAGAGGAGATATTTGTTTCCATATCCAGACGTCTCAAGGTACGTGTTGGATTCAGAAAGGAATAAGCCTTTCCCTCCCTAAAATCTGCAAAAAGTTTCTAATAAACAGATTATGTTTTCTTTCTTTAATATAATTATGCTATCTCTGAACCCTATTCTGCAAATCGGCCTTCAATTTTAGAGTTATATCAGTCTGCTCTTTTAATTTGTGTTTAGTGGTATCCAAATGCACTTTTTCTACTTCTAACAATAAATA
Organism: Phyllomedusa bahiana; assembly: GCA_025379985.1. Taxonomy (NCBI): domain Eukaryota; kingdom Metazoa; phylum Chordata; class Amphibia; order Anura; family Hylidae; genus Phyllomedusa; species Phyllomedusa bahiana. The sequence goes on from JAODAL010016975.1 coordinate 51,512, forward strand.
CATGAATTTCAATGATGCCTCTGTTGCCTCTTTTTCCACTTATTCAAGAGAGGTTCAGATCTTAGTCTCTCCGCAGGTGCTAAAGAAATTATCAAATCTCAGAGAACGATTTTTTGCTGAATATAATTTTCCATGGATTGAGTCTCCCACCATGAAGAAATTAATTCTTTATATGTATTCAATAGATCCCAAAATGCCAATTTGATATTGGATTAGTGTGCCTGATATACCAGATTTTTTTCAGAAAAGACCTCTCTTGCTTCCTGTATCCAGTTATCATCAAAGCTGGAAGATATGAAACATGCCATTGATTACGATAACAAAGTAAGAAACAACTCTAGAAAAATGGTCAAATTAGGACAATAAAATCTCAACAAAATATCCCAAAAATAATCCCATCCTTAAAATCTAATTTTTATTTATATCAAATCATAAAAAGATTACATAAGGCGATATCATCATAGAATACCAATTATAGACTGATAAAGACTAAATCAAAAACTCAAATCACTGTACTGTCAGAAAATGATTTCAGAACTGGGTAGGGCCTCTTTACAGATCTCTGACTCAAATCTAATAAAATGTCTCCCCCACAACCATATAATTGTATCGGGGTAATTTTAGAAGGGAGGAGACACAGGCCCTAATGCCTTTACAAAATGATAAAACAATCATTATTAAACCAGCGGACAAAGGGGGCAATTTGGTGGCCCTGATGTTGAGAAATATCAGAGAATGTGCCTTTGCTATAGGGTGCTGGATACAGACCCAACTCCCTCTCTATTTGAGCAGCTTTGGATATTAGTGCAGGATGCCATGAGCAACAGCTTGATCAGTAAACGAAAATATGATTTTTTGTTGCCTAAATACCCCGGAAGGGCTACTTTTTATGGACTCCCAAAGATCCACAAGTGTCTAGAGCCTTTAAAAGGAAGATCTATAGTATCTGGTATCAATAGCATTACACAGAATTTAGGTATATATGTTGATAAAATCTTGAGAAACTTTATCCTATCATTACCCTCCTATGTGTGAGACACATCAGATTTATTGTCCAAACTGGAAGGAGTAACTATTGATCATCAAACTCTGTTATGTAGAATTGATGTTGAGGCCTTGTATTCCTCTATTCCCCATGAAAAGGCTGTTGGATGGTTATTGGAGTCACGGGGTATACAATATATAATGCATTTGTGAACTCTCTCTTAAAGTTCTCATTGGAGAACAATTTTTTTTTTTTGTATTTGACCGTAAGATCTACCACCAGCTCAGGGAAACAGCAATTGGGAGCCTTAGTGCTCCCACATATGCTATCTTGCTCCTGGGTTGGTAGGAGAGTTGTTTTTTCAGAAACTATGGAGGAGGTCACGGACAACATTGAGATGTGGTTAAGATATATCGATGATGTCTTTGTCTTGTAGCGGGACAGTTTATCCTCCTTTGTTTCTTTTGTGGAAGGCCTAAATAGAAATAGGCTTACGATTTAGGTATGAGACTAATGAATATGTTTTACCCTTCTTGGATGTCTTGATAGCAAAAAATGCATACTATACCACTGGCACAAAAGTTTAATTTTATAGAGGGAGTGCCATTGGATTTTTTATTTAAACAGCACATATCCCTCTGGGTTTAATGAAAATCTAACATTTACCATTTTTCTTTGATATGTCTATTTGTATCTAGTTGTTTTCTAAGTCTGGTTCTATATCAAAAAGATCTTATTTGTAACCTACCTTTAAAAAATGATGATGGTCATATGATTATTGACCTAAAATATTGAGGTCTGGATACGCAAAAATCCCCTTGATCTGTATGACAGCAACTATCTCGTGTTTATGTACATCTATAATACTCCCTGTAAAATGAGAGGGAATATGTATCGTTTATGCTATATTCATATATGCTGGCTGTGGAACTGGATATATAGTTATCCTAGATATTACTATGTCTATACCTTTATAACCTCTTCCATACAGGAAGGAATGGACAATAGGCTCTGTTTTGTATGAGGGACATCTTATTCTCTCCATTTTTTGGTATTGGTCTTCCATGGTTGTCAAAACTAGAAAAAGTTTGGTATCATAGAGAGCAGAGAGAAACACACATAATAAATTACAATACATAACATTGACTACGCACTGATGGAACAGTATCATGGATCCAAATTTGAAGTGGTACAGTTGCTCTAGAAGAGCCTTAGTTATAGGGGGAGAGTTTAATTGGTAAAAATCCAACATAACTTGATTCTTGTCAAGTATTCAATGAGGATTTCCCTCTCAAAAAAAAAACCAAATAAAATGGGACAGCACCATCTACTGTCAGTTCAGTGTAAGCACTGTACTGTCTTTTCCAACAAAAGGAAGCAGTGTCTGACTATGATAAAAAAAAAGAAGAAAAAAAAAAAAAGATTCCAACAAAATTAAAGACAGGGTGATAAAAACAAGTGAAATTATAGCATTGTAGCCTGGAGGGATATAGTTTGGCCTAGGTTATTTTATACCCACAGGTATTGAGTTTATCCCCCGAGTTATACTGTTGCCTGAGCCGGACTATACCTGGGGTATGCTGTGCCCTGGGCCAAACTATACCCAGATTTCATGTTAGATGGGTATATTCTGGCCTGGAGGCATATAGATTGGTATAGATTAGCCTAGGACAGTTAATCACCAAGGTATACTTTAGCCTGGGCCAAACTATACCCAGACTTAATCAGGGAAGTGGTTAATTTGAAAAATCACAGCAAACAAGGAAGGCAGCTCACCTCAGTAGTATTGGTCCATAGACTTGTGGCAATGCTGTGCTCGAATCTGCGGTAATGACCCGCAACCACAGTGGTAATCCAAGAAGAAGCAGTAGATGAGCACCAGCAGAAATGAAGTAAAATCCAAATTTATTGAAGTATTCAAGTAAAAAGCCACGAAATAGCCACAACATATAGAAAAGTACATATAGAAAAGTAGATCAGAGGGGTGACTGGCTGACGCGTTTCGGGCCAACGTGGCCCTTAGTCTGAGCTGCAACAGATAGTTGCTGCCATCCTCTTATAGCATGCATTAATACCACAATCAAAAACACATTAATGACATAATGAAGAACACTTGATAAAACGTACCTCGGAACACGCGCTTCTCCAGAGCATGCAGGCAAACGCTACCCGAAACCGGAAGTACAATGATGACACACTGCGTTCCAAATTCCGGAAATGACAAAATAGCGATCCCGGAAATGTGATAGTACAGAAAACCGGAAGCTGGCCATGTAAGTAGTGTAATGCTGCGTTCCAAATGCCGGAACTGACGTATGGCAGAACGAAGCTGCGTCCAGCGCGTTGCTATGGAGAAGCGCAGAGCCCGTACAAAACAACAGAATCGTAAGTAGAACCACTAATAGATTTAAAAGCAGCCCGAAAATGCGAATCTTACATACAAATATAATAATGCCGGTACACAATTATCATAGGCACAAGGATCATGTGTAAAAGATGTGATATACATATTAAATCCAGCGATGTAATTACGCTAAAGCAATAAGAATTAAGCGAAAGATTAGCAATGTAGAAAATATATAATTAACACATATGGAATACTGAGTATTAATTAAAAGTGGAACATGATGTCCCTGCGTAGATTTAACCCCTTAGGTGAAATGCTATTAAGAAACAGTATCCAAAAGGCCTCCCTGTCTCTAACTTGATATTCCCAATCCCCCCCTCGTTTTGGCTTGCGTATATTCTCAATGGCCACTACCTGTTGTAACGGATGAGCGGGGAAAGCGGGTAGTGGACCCACTGGACCACTGCCGGCTTGCTCCGAGGGGGCATAACCAAGTGGCCATCGGGCAAGGTATCTTCACAGAGCCTTTGATGGTAAGGTTGACTGACCCCAACAGCCACCAGGCGCCATCCCAGAGCAGTCCCCAGCAGTGGCAGCTGACCAGAGAGGCCAGAAGTGCCAATGCAAGGCACCAACAGAATGGGAACAGAGACAAAGCAGACAAGAAGTAAATATGTGCAGGTACAAACAAAGACAGGACAAAACAGATGCCAAACAGGAGGATAAGCAAAAGGTAAAGGGAACAATAAATAGACAGACTGAAGACACCAAGAACATAAGCAGAGACTTAAGCTAAACTCAGGCAAGAAACCAAGGCATGACCACGGCAGGAACACGGGCAGAGAACAAGGCAAGGAAACTCACAAAGACACAGACAGAGACATGAAGAGACCACCTGGGCACACCGGACTGCTAACAAACAAGATCAGAAAACACAGCCACAGACTACACCAAACGACAACATAAACAACAACAAGGATCAGGCAGGGAGTGTGAGGAGAAGCAGGCTTATAAACCCACAGGTGGAAGGGGATTGGCAGAGGAAGCCCAACCCTGCTGCACACTGTGGGAATAAAGGAAGGGAAGATGTGGCCGCCGCCCTCTATAGAGACAGGGAATCAGGGCAGCAGCCAAGATGGAGGAGCAGCAATCACAGGTGAGTAAGCAGAGGCTACAGGAGCGCTCACAGCGACACTGCAACAGGAAACAGATCAGCGATAGGAACATAGGTACGAATGCGGTTCGCAGCAGAGGCCGCAGCGTAAGGACAGGAACGTGGCACGGACCGTGACAGTACCCCCCTCCTTAAGCCCCCTCCTCCTCCTCCAATCCACAAAAAGGAAATTCCACCTAGGTCTGGGGACCGAAAAAATCCGGGGGCAACCCCAAAACCAACTACAGGCTGCACAGCCAGTACGGGGAATACCTAGGAAATGGAGGTGCACAGGAGGAACAAACGGGGCACTAGGCAAAATGGGAGGGGAACCCAGGGCGAGACCGTAAGCCACGGGGACTCAGAAGGCTCAGGGCGAGACCGTAAGCCACGGGGACTCAGAAGGCTCAGGGCGAGACCGTAAGCCACGTCGCCTCAGAAGGCTCAGAGCGAGACCGTCAGCAACGGGAACTCAGAAGGCTCAGGGCGAGACCGTAAGCCACGGGGACTCAGAAGGCTCAGGGCGAGACCGTAAGCCACGGGGACTCAGAAGGCTCAGGGCGAGACCGTAAGCCACGGGGACTCAGAAGGCGGGTAGTGGCAAGCAGCTCCCAAACACCAAAAGACCTGCCAAAAAAGAAAAAACACTCCCACACACATAAAGAGACAGCCAGAAACAAGACCTGCACATGGACCAAAAAACAGAGGGCAAAATGTCAGCGGAGTCCATGGCCTGATCCTACTGTAACGAATGAGCGGGGAAAGCGGGTAGTGGACCCACTGGACCACTGCCGGGCTTGCTCCGAGGGGGCATAACCAAGTGGCCATCGGGCAAGGTATCTTCACAGAGCCTTTGATGGTAAGGTTGACTGACCCCAACAGCCACCAGGCGCCATCCCAGAGCAGTCCCCAGCAGTGGCAGCTGACCAGAGAGGCCAGAAGTGCCAATGCTAGGCACCAACAGAATGGGAACAGAGACAAAGCAGACAAGAAGTAAATATGTGCAGGTACAAACAAAGACAGGACAAAACAGATGCCAAACAGGAGGATAAGCAAAAGGTAAAGGGAACAATAAATAGACAGACTGAAGACACCAAGAACATAAGCAGAGACTTAAGCTAAACTCAGGCAAGAAACCAAGGCATGACCAGGGCAGATAACAAGGCAAGGAATCTCACAAAGACACAGACAGAGACATGAAGAGACCACCTGGGCACACCGGACTGCTAACAAACAAGATCAGAAAACACAGCAACAGACTACACCAAACGACAACATAAACAACAACAAGGATCAGGCAGGGAGTGTGAGGAGAAGCAGGCTTATAAACCCACAGGTGGAAGGGGATTGGCAGAGGAAGCCCAACCCTGCTGCACACTGTGGGAATAAAGGAAGGGAAGATGTGGCCGCCGCCCTCTATAGAGACAGGGAATCAGGGCAGCAGCCAAGATGGAGGAGCAGCAATCACAGGTGAGTAAGCAGAGGCTACAGGAGCGCTCACAGCGACACTGCAACAGGAAACAGATCTGCGATAGGAACATAGGTACGAATGCGGTTCGCAGCAGAGGCCGCAGCGTAAGGACAGGAACGTGGCACGGACTGTGACACCTGTAACCCAGTTGTTTGTGATCCATGCACCTCTACAAAGTGTTGTGCAACGCTAGATTTATTGCGTCTGTTGATATTGGAGATATCATTTAAATGCTCAAGAAAACGAGTCTTGAGTCTCCTAATAGTACTGCCAACATATATTAGTTGACATAAGGTGCAGGTCATAACGTAAATAACATGATGTGAGTTACAATTCATGGAACTATTTATGTCAAACGTACGGGAAAAATCTGAATTGTAAAAATTTTGAGAGGGAGATACAAATTTGCATGTTTTACAGGGATGAGAGCCACATCTATAAAATCCCTTATGTCGTAACCAAGTGGCTTTGTTGCCTCTATCCTGTGAGTGACTAGATGACACCAAGTCTCCAATGGTCTTCGATTTTCTAGCTACAATGCGACACCCATGCCTCAGGATGGAATCTAAAGTCTCGTCTTCTTGCAAGATGGGTAAATATTTTAAAATAACATTTTTTATAATTGAAAATTGATGACTATAATTCAACACCATCACAGGCCTACCCTTCACTGACTCATTTCCTGGTGTATCAACTCTACTAGGTTTAGGGGCTAACAGACTATTTCTAGTACGACCAGAGACAATTTTGGAGGCTCTGGTTAATGTCCATTCTGGATAACCCCTCAACCTAAGTCTGCCATCAATGTTATGTTTCTCAGCTACAAAATCTGTAGAGGAGCTGCAGTTACGCTTCGCCCTTATATACTCCCCAACTGGTATAGCTTTCTTAGTATGTGTCGTGTGGAAACTGTTATAGTGTAGAATTGTATTCCCACTGGTGGTCTTACGAAATGTTTTGGTAGATACTGGTTGTAAATTAATGCCTGTGAGTTCAAGATCCAAGAATGTAATGGTAGTGTTCTGTACAGAATGTGTAAAATATAAATTGAATGGATTATTGTTAAGAAACTCCATGAACATGTGCACGGCAGGTACATCGCCCCTCCAAATGAGGAGGAGATCGTCGATGTACCTGCCGTACCACTCTATACAGGTACCAAAAGGATTGGACTGGGAAAAATATATTGCATTTCCTACCATGAGAACACCAAATTGGCCAGAGAGGGAGAATGTTTGGCACCCATAGAGACGCCCTTCATTTGGAGGTAAATACTGTTTATTGGAGGAGGGGGTCTCTTTGGGGGTCCTGAGCCAGAGACAGTCGGAGCTGTTGTATATTGAATATCCAATAATGCCCATACTATACGGCTTACCTAAGATTCATAAGGACAAGGAATCTCCTCCTATGCGTCCGATTGTCTCTGGCATTGGGTCCCTCATGGAGCGCCTTTCCCAGTGGTTGGATTCGCACCTTCAGCCTTTGGTGCAACGGGTGCCGGGTTACCTAAGAGATACAAAAGATGTATTGGTGAATTTACACCATAAAATCTGGTCAGCTGATATGTGTTGGGTAACATGCGATATTGAATCGCTTTACACGAGCATACCCCATAGGGTGGCCTTAGTGGCATTACAGTATCATATAGAGACATACAGCACATACTCCAGGGATTTAGGACAATTTATCCTTATGGTAACAGACTTTCTCATGCACCACAATTTTTTCTCTTATAATAACAGTATTTACCTCCCAATGAAGGGCGTCTCTATGGGTGCCAAACATTCTCCCTCTTTGGCCAATTTGGTGGTCTCATGGTGGGAAATGCAATATATTTTTTCCCAGTCCAATCCTTTTGGTACCTGTATAGAGTGGTACGGCAGGTACATCGACGATCTCCTCCTCATTTGGAGGGGCGATGTACCTGCCGTGCACATGTTCATGGAGTTTCTTAACAATAATCCATTCAATTTATATTTTACACATTCTGTACAGAACACTACCATTACATTCTTGGATCTTGAACTCACAGGCATTAATTTACAACCAGTATCTACCAAAACATTTCGTAAGACCACCAGTGGGAATACAATTCTACACTATAACAGTTTTCACACGACACATACTAAGAAAGCTATACCAGTTGGGGAGTATATAAGGGTGAAGCGTAACTGCAGCTCCTCTATAGACTTTGTAGCTGAGAAACATAACATTGATGGCAGACTTAGGTTGAGGGGTTATCCAGAATGGACATTAACCAGAGCCTCCAAAATTGTCTCTGGTCGTACTAGAAATAGTCTGTTAGCCCCTAAACCTAGTAGAGTTGATACACCAGGAAATGAGTCAGTGAAGGGTAGGCCTGTGATGGTGTTGAATTATAGTCATCAATTTTCAAGTATAAAAAATGTTATTTTAAAATATTTACCCATCTTGCAAGAAGACGAGACTTTAGATTCCATCCTTAGGCATGGGTGCCGCATTGTAGCTAGAAAATCGAAGACCATTGGAGACTTGGTGTCATCTAGTCACTCACAAGATAGAGGCAACAAAGCCACTTGGTTACGACATAAGGGATTTTATAGATGTGGCTCTCATCCCTGCAAAACATGCAAATTTGTATCTCCCTCTCAAAATTTTTACAATTCAGATTTTTCCCGTACGTTTGACATAAAGAGTTACATGAATTGTAACTCACATCATGTTATTTACGTTATGACCTGCACCTTATGTCAACTAATATATGTTGGCAGTACTATTAGGAGACTCAAGACTCGTTTTCTTGAGCATTTAAATGATATCTCCAATATCAATAGACGCAATAAATCTAGCGTTGCACAACATTTTGTAGAGGTGCATGGATCACAAACAACTGGGTTACAGGTAGTGGCCATTGAGAATATACGCAAGCCAAAACGAGGGGGGGATTGGGAATATCAAGTTAGAGATAGGGAGGCTTTTTGGATACTGTTTCTTAATAGCATTTCACCTAAGGGGTTAAATCTACGCAGGGACATCATGTTCCACTTTTAATTAATACTCAGTATTCCATATGTGTTAATTATATATTTTCTACATTGCTAATTTTTTGTTTAATTCTTATTGCTTTAGCGTAATTACATCGCTGGATTTAATATGTATATCACATCTTTTACACATGATCTTTGCGCCTATGATAATTGTGTACCGGCATTATTATATTTGTATGTAAGATTCGCATTTTCGGGCTGCTTTTATATCTATTAGTGGTTCTACTTACGGTTTTGTTGTTTTGTACGGGCTCTGCGCTTCTCCATAGCAACGCGCTGGACGCAGCTTCGGTCTGCCATACGTCAGCTCCGGCATTTGGAACGCAGCATTACACTACTTACATGGCCAGCTTCCGGTTTTCTGTACTATCACATTTCCGGGATCGCTATTCTGTCATTTCCGGAATTTGGAACGCAGTGTGTCATCATTGTACTTCCGGTTTCGGGTAGCGTTTGCCTGCATGCTCTGGAGAAGCGCGTGTTCTGAGGTACGTTTTATCAAGTGTTCTTCATTATGTCATTAATGTGTTTTTTATTGTGGTATTAATGCATGCTATAAGAGGATGGCAGCAACTATCTGTTGCAGCTCAGACTAAGGGCCACGTTGGCCCGAAACGCGTCAGCCAGTCACCCCTCTGATCTACTTTTCTATATGCACACGTTGTATGTTGTGGCTATTTCGTGGCTTTTTACTTGAATACTTCAATAAATTTGGATTTTACTTCATTTCTGCTGGTGCTCATCTACTGCTTCTAAGTGGTTAATTTGGCCTGCTACACCGGGGCTCCAACACTAAAGGTCAGCAGTACTGACTACTGAACTACTGTGCCTCACAGCACTCTCAGATTTGCTTACCATTCACATATCCCTGTATTACTTGTTAAGTCCCTATAATAAACTTGCACTTTTCCTTTGATGTGGTAACGGCCGCGGTGGTAACGGCCGCGCCAGGGAGCGGGGTCTAAGTAGGTCCCGGTTTTCACCAGAGCCCGCCGCAAAGCAGGATGGACTTGCTGAGGCGGGAGTCCTACCAGATCGCTACCCCTAGTACGAATAGTTTGCGGTGGCAGCCAAGGTGCAGCGAGGTACCGAATCATAACACCAAACTCGTAGTCATGGACGGGCAATCAGGTCAGGGCAGGCGGCAAAGGTTCGCGGTCAAGAGCCGTAGACGAAGGGTCAGCAACGTGGAAGATACTAGGACGCACAGTGGGACGCTTTCTCTAGAGGCAAGGGCACAATAGATCCGGCGAAGAAGTGCCCAAGGTGGTACCAATATATAGGACCAGCGCCCGGCAATTAACCAATTACCGGCGCACTGGCCCTTTAAATGTGGAAGAGCTGCCGTGCGCCTGCCCTAGGGGACGGGAGCGCATGCAGCAGCCGGCAGAGAGCCACGCGGGGACAGGAGCGCGGCCGGGTTAGTGCTGGCTCCCAGGGAAGCGAGTGCATCCGCGGCCCGACATGCAGACCGCGATGTCACTCGTCTCTGGTGCGGGGGGAACCGAGGTAACACGGGTGCGCCCATAGCTAACCCTGAAGGCTGCGGGACCACCCGTGACAGTACCCCCCTAAGCCTCCCCTTCTTCCTGGAACCAAGGAATTTCCGTACTAGGTCCTGGTCCAAGATGTTATCCTCCGGCTCCCAAGATCTCTCCTCTGGCCTGAATCCTTCCCAGTGGATGAGGAAATGTCGCCTCCCTCAGATAGTTTTCATGGCCAGAAATTCTTTCACATTGGACACGTTGGATGCGTCAGCCTCAGGGAGAGATGGGGCGACAGTTGGGGAGAACCTGGTTGGCTCGTCGGGTTTCAGGAGGGAGCCAGGGAAGGAAGGCGGGCTGCGCATGGGAGGAGAGAGCCGGAGTGTATAGGCCCCTGGGTTGATCCGCTGCAACACCTCGAAAGGCCCCAGGAACCGTGGTCCTAATTTATAACTGGGTATTTTGAGCCGGACATTCTTGGCGGAAAGCCACACACTTATGGGTCTTCATGCGGGCTGTAGCTTGCTGTAGGGACTGGCAAGTCTGCTCCCAAATGGCAGTCATATCCCCGGACCAAGGTGTCCACCGCAGGAACCTCGGAGGCAGAAGGCAGTGGGAGGGGTGGGCGGGGATGTAGTCCATAGACTATGTAGAAAGGAAAAGTACCGGTGGATTCTGAGTCCAGGGAGTTATTGGAAAATTCCGCCCACGGCAATAAACCAGACCAGTGATTCTATCGAGCTGAAACAAAATGGTGAAGGTACATGCCCAGGATCTGATTGATGCTCTCCACCTGACCATTGGATTGCGGGTGATAGGCCGAAGAAAAGTCCAAGCAGAGGGCACGGCAGAACTTGGAGACAAACTGGACCCTGCGGTCCGAGACGATGTGACGTGGGAGACCGTGTAGACGGAAGATGTGCTCAAAGAAGAGAGCGGTGAGCTGAGGAGTGGAGGGTAGGCCTGGCAACGGGACGAAGTGTGCCATCTTCGAAAACCGGTCCGCGACCACCCAGATTGCGGTATTGGCCGAGGAAGAAGGAAGATCGGTGATGAAGTCCATCGATACCTGGGACCATGGTGAATCAGGCGTGGGCAAGGGGTGCAGTAGGCCGGATGGGCCGTGATGGGGTGTCTTGTCCCGGGCACAGGTGGTACAGGATTCCACAAATTCTCTTGTGTCCTTGGCAAGAGTCGGCCACCAATAGAAGCGGGAGATTAGCTGAAATGTCTTCCATGCGTCAGGGTGCCCGGCCACCAGGGAGCAGTGCCCCAATTTTAGAGCCCTCCTCCGGAGAGCCGGACGCACATTAGTCTTACCCTGAGGAGCCTGTTGCAGATCCACCGGAGCCACATGAACCAATCGTTCTGGGGGTATGATATGCTGAGGATCGGGTTCTTCTCCAATAGTATCAAATGCGCGGGGGAGAGCATCGGCTTTGACATTCCTTTAAGCCAGGCGGAAGTGGATCCGGAAGTCAAAGTGTGAGAAGAACAGTGACCACATGGCCTGGGGCGGATTAAGACGTTGAGTTGACTGGAGATACTGAAGATTTTTGTGATCTGTGTAGACCTCAATTGGATGATGAGCTCCTTCCAGGAGATGGCGCCATTCCTCCAGAGCCATCTTGATGGCTAACAACTCCTGGTCCCCGATGGCGTAGAAGCTCCACCGGAGAGAAGGTCTTGGAGAAGAACCCGCACGTGAGAGTTCTGCCCTTGGTCCCTTTTTGAGTGAGAACTGCCCACGCCTCCACAGAAGAGGCATCCACTTCTAACGCGAAAGGTTTTTCTGGGTCCGTGCGAGACAGGATAGTTGCGGAGGCAAAAGCCGACTTAAGCTCCGTAAATGCCCTTTCGGCCGCCTGTGACCAGAGTTTCGGGTTGGTGTTCTTCTTAGAGAGGGCCACAGTCTGTGCCACTAATGTAGAAAAATGGGGAATAAATTGCCGGTAATAATTAGCAAACCCCAAGAAGCGTTGAATAGCCCGAAGACCGACTGGTCGAGGCCACTGCAGAATGGCCATCAACTTGGCTGGATCCATCTGCAGGCCCTTATCTGAGACGATGTAGCCCAAGAAAGGAAGACTTGTCCAATGAAACAGGCATTTCTCCAACTTGGTGTACAGTTGATTACTGCAGAGACGTTTCAGTACATGGCGTACACGCAAGCAATGGGTCTGAGGGTCAGGTGAAAAAATCAGTATGTCGTCCAGGTAGATGATGACACAGGTGTAAAGGAGATCTCTGAAGATGTCGTTAACGAATTCCAGGAAGACGGCTGGGGCGTTACACAGTGCAAAAGGCCTCACCAAATACTCAAAGTGCCCGTCACGTGTGTTAAAGGTCGTCTTCCATTCATCACCCTCTCGAATCCTAACGAGGTTGTATGCTTCCCGCAGGTCTAATTTAGAGAAGATCTTGGCTCCCCGGAGCCAGTCAAAAAGCTCGGAAATCAGAGGCAATGGATAACGGTTCTTCACGGTGATCTTATTAAGGCCCCGGTAATCGATGCAAGGGCGGAGAGAACCATACTTTTTTATCAACAAAGAAGAAACTGGCTCCGGCTGGAGAAGAAGACTTGCGGATAAAGCCCTTGTGCAAGTTCTCCTGTATGTAGGCCGACATGGCCGGAGTCTCAGGCACCGACAACGGATATACCCTCCCCCGAGGTGGACTGGTCTCGGGTAGAAGGTCGATCAGACAATCATAGGACCGATGGGGCGGCAGCGTCTCAGCCTGTTTCTCCGAGAACACATCATCAAAGCCCTGGTTTTCAGCTCGCAGGCCTGGCAGAGGCTTGGGGAGTGAGTGCAGAGAACTGGCACGCAACGGGCGGGGTGCGACCAAACAGAGATTCTGGCAATCTGGTCCCCAATGCAGGACTTCACCAATCCCCCAGTCGAGCGTAGGGGCATGACGCTGTAGCCATGGAATCCCCAACAGGATCGCCAAGGACAACCTAGGTAGCACATAGAAGGAGATTTTCTCTTTGTGCAGGGCCCCCACCTGGAGGGACACTGGCCTGGTGACGTACTGGATGGAGTCACTCAGAAGCTGCCCACTGACCGATGAAATCAGTAACGGTTTTCCCAGCTGGTCCAGCGGCAGGCGATAACAGGATACCAGGGAGGCATGGATGAAATTCCCGGCAGACCCGGAAACCAGGAAGGCAGGGTCCTGAAACGAGAGGCCAGCGTCTGTCGTGACTACCACCGGCATTGTCAGTTGTGGAGAGGAAGATTTTGCACCCACGGGACCTAGGTGCGATCGTTTCCCGGCCACTGGGGACGTTGCGGAAATGACCCGGGCTAGCACAGTACAGGCATAGATTCTCCGCCCGGCGACGGGACAGCTCTTGCTCCGATAAGGGGACCTGGCCCACCTGCATGCGCTGCTCACTGGCAGGCTTTGGAAACGGCAGCTGGGGCCTCTGGAATACTGGAGCCAGTCGAGGTAACCGGCGGGGACGTACGGCGTCTCGTTCTTGGCGGAGCTCCTCCTTTCTTTCGGCGAAACACACATCAATACGGGTGGCCAGTTGGATGAGTTCGCTCAGAGAGGACGGAAGATCTCTAGCGGCCAGTGTGTCTTTAACTCTGCTGGATAGACCCTTCTTGAAGGTGGCGCAAAGAGCTGCGTCGTTCCAGGAGAGCTCCGAGGCCAGGGTGCAAAATTGAACGGCATAGTCTTCCACGGAGATGTCGCCCTGTCGAAGGTTCAGGAGCGCCGTCTCAACAGATGATGCACGTGCTGGTTCCTCGAAGACGCTACGGAATTCTTGAAGGAAGGCCTGTAGGTCTGTAGTCATGTGGTCGTTTCTGTCCCAGAGAGGTATTGCCCAATCCAGGGTCTTTCCGGAAAGTAGACGGACCAGGAACGCCACTCTTGACCTTCCAGTGGGGATCTGGTTGGCCATAAGCTCAAATGTGCATGGAGCACTGGGTGATGAAACCCCTGCAGAGTTTCGGGTCCCTGTCGAACTTGGATGGTAGAGGAAGTTGAAGCTTGGGGCCCACAGTAGCCAACGGGGTAGGAGGTGTAGGAAGGACCACGGGCCGAGGTGGCTGCTGCTGCTGAGACGTGAGAAGCTGTCGCACCATGTCAGACAGCTGGTCCAATTGCTGAGCCTGTTGCGCAATCTGCTGCGGCTGCTGGACGACAATGGACGTGAGGTCCGCAATACTGGGCAGAGGCAACTTGGCGGGATCCATGGCCAGATCTAACTGTAACAGCTGGAATAGCGGATCCTCTGGATCACCGCAAATGGTGGTAATGGCCGCGCCAGGGAGCGGGGTCTAAGTAGGTCCCGGTTTTCACCAGAGCCCGCCGCAAAGCGGGATGGATTTGCTGCGGCAGGAGTCCTTTCAGGTCACTACCCCTAGCACAACTAGCTTGCTGTGGCAGCCGAGGTGCAGCGAGGTACCGAATCGTAACACCAAACTCGTAGTCGTGGACAGGCAAACAGGTCAGGGCAGGCGGAAAAGGTTTGTGGTCAAGAGACGTAGGCGAAGGGTCAGCAACGTAGAAGATACTAGGACGCACATTGGGATGCTTTCTCTAAAGGCAAGGGCACAATAGATCCGGCGAGGAATTGCTGGAGGTGGCACCAATATATAGGACCAGCGGCCATCAATTAACCAATTACCAATTAGGGGACGGGAGCATGCGCAGAAGCTGGCAGAGAGCCGCTCGGGGACAGGAGCGCGGCTGGGTAAGTGCTGGCTCCCAGGAAAGCGAGTGCGTCCGCGGCCTGACATGCGGACCGCGGCGTCACTCGTCCCTGGTGCGGAGGGAACCGAGAGGATACGGGTGAGCCCACAGCCAATCCTGCGGGCTGCGGGACCACCCGTGACCTTTTGAACTGATCAGTAACCTTTAGTAACCAGTGTAATTACTCCATACTAGTCATTGCCCTTCCTTTTTTAATGTATGTTTGCTATTGTATGTATATCTTTGTTATGGCCTGAGAAAGACACCTGTCCAGTGCTGATATGGGTAGCCTAAGATAAATTCTATTAAACTGGATATAAGCCTCTGTCCTTCATCCAGTGGTGTCTGAATTTCCCTTGTTTTTATGTCCTCCTAGTGAAACATCTGATTGAAGGAATGTTTCCACAGCTTTTATCGGAGTATAGCCAACCCTATCATGAGCCATGTTGAATAAAGACTGGCCGTGAAATTCCATTTATTGTAGGCTCTAGCCTTGGAGTACATGATAAAAACTTTATTAATAAAAGTGGGAGGGAAAACAAATTTTGAGAGAGTGCTAGTCACTAGGACAAAACCTATTAGGTAAGAAAGGATAATCCTTGGTAGAATGATAAGATACACTCTTTTCAAACTATAGGTATTGAAGTAAACATTTCTATATTAACATTTAGGGTTTGTGAATAAGTGTTATATGAGCTAGAATGGAATAATGAAGAAGGTTAAAAGGAATCTGTCACATAGTTTATGCCACCCTTGCTGAGGACAGCACAAGCTAGTGACAGACATGCTGTTTGTGTTCCTTATTCTGAAATGTATAGCAGTTTCAGAGTATTTAATGCTCAAATCTGGCAATTTGCAGCCAGAAAAAAGTCCAGCTTATTCATGAGAAGGTGTTATCCTCGCCTACCCAAGGCTAGCCACGCCCACCTGACAGTTATTCACTTGTTTCTAGCTATTCAAAGTAGTAGGTTAATCAGTTGTGAGGTGGGCAGGGATAGATTCAGGTGGGCGGGTCATGAATTAAACTGACTCTTTTCATGACAAGCTGGACTCTTTTCTGGCAGAAAACTGTAGATTTGAGCATTGAATACAGCATCTTACAGAATAAGAGACACAGCGCTGGATACATCATATCTGTCACTAGCTTGTGCTGCCCTCAACAAGGGTGGCACAATCTAAGAGACAGGTTCTCTTTAAATTTACCCTGAGAATAGTTAAATAATCTCAAAAGAAGTAGAGATGAAATGTGTGTAATAGTAGATTGGGATTCCATCTGAGCCTCATGCTTTTCCTCTTGGTGTAGAATGGATAGCTTTTTCTAATTTTGTTGACTTAATATGGTGGCCAAAATGAAGACCCAGTTTCACTGTGATAAATGGGGCTTTTAAAAATTCCAAAATCCATTCCATGATTAACAGTTGTTATTCAAGTAATAAAGGTAGTATAAAACTTGTGAAAAACATCGACAAATTGGTCAGTGTCTGTAAGTGTCTTGCCACCTGGAGATTTAGAAAGGGTATTTCCATCTTATTAAATAGCTTTAAACATGTAGACAAAGATACATACAGACTATTATCAAATACATTGATGATCTGATTTTGCTTTACTTTAAAGACAAAGCAATTTATCAAAGCTTGTTTATGAAAGGTTTCCTAGGTTACAAACCATTAGAAGAATGGAAACTTACTGAGAGAAACTTTAATCCTTTACAGTTGCTGGGAGATCTTAGTAGTCTTGTGGCCTGCTGTCAGGTCTGAGATAACACTGTTATCTTTGCAAGGAACACACACAAATAACAGTGTGTCTTGGCAGTATTTAAGTTTTTTTCTCTCACTGGGAACTTTCCCTCATTAAAAACAGCTTATATTTATAGCTAAACATCATTCTTGGACAGTGTCATTTTTTTCAAAACTACTCTATCACCAATTTCCCTCTAAGAGGCAAGACTAGAAATAGGAGCAAGTGGATGAAATGTCAGTCAATACTGTAAAACCATCCACAGCCTGCACAGGAAGTGTCAGCCTGAAGTGAGGTAAAGGGGAGAGCAGCTTCTGTGAAAACAGATAAACGGAAAAAAAAAAAAAAACATTGGTAGTTGATATCCTATGTCTTTTATTTTTATGTTTGTGCATAGCTATCATAAATTTAGCAAAATCTTTCTGTGTAGTGAACATTTATGGTTTACCTTACTAGGAATTGAAAAGTTCTTACTCCTCAGTTTAGTAAATGTTTTAATATACATTTCTGCCAGGGACTTGTTAGAGAGAAGCAATCTCCTTTATTTGAGACTTCAGTTTGTTTACTTTTTGTAGTTTATTGTTGGAGGAAAAAGAAGGATTAGTACAACCCCAAGAACACTATCCCACACATAAAGCAGGGCTGCTGCAAACATCATATTTTGGGAGTACTTTTCTGCAAAGGGGACATGATGACTGCACTGTATTGAAGGGAGGATGGATGGGACCATGCATCACAAGATTTTTGCCAAAAACCTCCTTACATCAGTAAGAGCATTGAAGATGGCTTATGGCTGGCTCTTCCAACAAGATAATGACCCGAAACACACAGCCAGGGCAACTAAGGAGTGACTTCGTAAGAAGCATCTCAGGGTCCTGTGGTGGCCTAGACAGTCTCCAGACCTGAACCCAATCGAAAATCTTTGGAGGGAGCTATAACTCTATGTAGCCCAGTGGCAGCCCCAAAACCTGAAAGAATTGGAAAAGATCTGTATGGAGAAATGGGCTAAAATCCCTGCTGCAGTGTGTGCAAATTTGGTCAAGGACTACAGGAAACATCTGACCTACGTAATTGCAAACAAATGTTTCTGTACCAAATATTAAGTTCTGTTTTTCTATTGTATAAAATACTTATTTCATGCAATAATTAGTAAATTGATTTTCAATAATCATACAATGTGATTTTCTGGATTTTTTTTTAGATTGCCTCTCACAGTTGAAGTGTACCTACCATAAAAATTACATATCTCTCCATTCTTTGTAGGTGAGAAAACTTGCAAAATTGCTAGTGTATTAAATACTTTTTCCCCACTGTATGTTATGTGTGATATTGAGAAATGACACAGGATAAAAGTATATAATACATGTAGAAGAGGTGAGACAGTCATGGAATGTTATGACTAGTAATGAGCGATTACGTCGACTATCGTCATCGGGTCGATAGTCGATATCGTCAATTATCAAGACGATTTCCGATAGTCGATAATAGATTATCGCCGATGACCATTAAAGTCCTATAGCAGAGGAATAACACCTTCATTCTTACACCCAAACAGGGCTGGAGAAGCTGGAATTAACATCCACAACAGTCAAATGGATATGTGCTACTCTTAGGCAACACACAGGTTATAAAATCCACAGAAAAAAATTCACAGACCATTCACTATCCCTGTCTTGTACCACAGCATGACCCTTAAACCTGCATGACCCACAAAATAAAAAGTGCCAGAAGGCAGTGTGATTTGAACCATCATTTTACTTGAACTGGACATTGAATATCCCTGTCCTGGAATGCAGCATGAGCCCCCAAACCTGCATGACCCCCCAGATTTAAAAAGTGCCGGAAAAAGGAGTCTGTCAACCACCATTTTAGTTTCAATGGACATAGACTATCCCTGTCCTGGGCCACAGCATGAGCCCCAAACCTTCATGACCCCAGACTATATAGTGCCGGAAAAATGAGTCTTTCAACCACCATTTTAGTTGAACTGGACATTGACTATCCCTGTTCTGGGCCACAGCATGAGCCCCAAACCTGCATGACCCCAGATTAAAAAGTGCCGGAAAAAGGAGTCTTTCAACCACCATGTTAGTTTAACTGGACATAGACTATCCCTTTCCTGGGCCACAGCATGAGCCCCAAACCTGCATGACCCCAGATTAAAAAGTGCTGGAAAAAGGAGTCTGGACTGGGAGGACGAGGAGATAAGACTGCTGGATGCAGGTTGCATTAACCACTGAAGAACAGATTGGCGACGCTGTTCGTTACTGAGATTCACAGGGTCCTGACCCAGCGATGACAGGCCTGATGATCCTGCAACCGACGATCCGCTGGCATGCCTGTTGTCGACAGCACTGGAAGGAGCCCCTTCTCTCGTACCTCTACCTCCATGTCCTACCCCCCTCTTTGCTCGCTTACCACCTGCATTTCGCTCCATGTTCAGAAAGATAAAAATTTAAGACGGTATGGAAGAGTTTTTGAATATCTCTTCTTAAAAGACGGCAAATCACAGCTATTCTTAATTCCCTCTAATTTCCTACAGCCAACTAGGATTAGAAACTGAAATGTTTCTAGCGATGGTCTTACGGTCTGGTGGAAGAACCGTAAGACAAAATCAACAGTGTTCTTCCTTCAGTCCCAGGGATTTACAACTGCCCAGTAGGACTAGGAATTGATAGTTTTCAACAAACTATCATACAAGTGCGCTATCTGCGCCAAACTGAGATTCACCGAGCGCAATAAAACTATTCAGAAGTTACACTGATGAGACATTGCGTTTTTTGCAGCAATGACAAACGAGAACAGTTGCTAGAAAATGTTTCTGTCAGAATTGTCGTACAACGTGGCTATTTGAAAAAAACTAGGGCCGCACCACGTGCAATACAGCTATATAAAAGTTATACGGATAACAAACTGTGGTTTTTGCACCAATGAAATACACCAACAGTAACTACAAAATTTCTGTATTCAAATTTAAATACAAGGTGGCTCTATGAACAAAACTGGGCCGCACCTAAGTAAAAAAACACCTATTTGAAATTTGTAAGGATAATAAAAGTAATAAAAGGTGGGTTTTGCACCTATGAAATACACCTCTAATTACTAGCAAATTTCTTTATGGTAATATAAGTACAAGGTGGGTCTTTCAACAAAACTGGGCTGCGCCAAAGTGAAAAACACATAATTAAATTGTGTACTGATAATAATAGGTGGTTTTTGCACCTATGAAATACAACACCAATTACTAGCAAATTTATGTATGGTAATATAAGTACAAGATGGGTCTTTCAACAAAACTGGGCAGCGCCAAAGTGAAAAACACGTAATTAAATTGTGTACTGATAATAATAGGTGGTTTTTGCACCTATGAAATACAACACCAATTACTAGCAAATTTCTGTTTGGTAATAACCGTACAAGATGGACAAAAATGGCCTGCGCCAAAGTGAACAAAACCTATTTAAATTGTGTTCGGATAATAAAATGTGGTTTTTGCACCTACAAATACACCTGCTTTGACTAGAAAAGTTCTGTATCCTATTGTACGTACAAAGTGGGTCTTTGAACAAAACTGAGCTGAGCCAAAGTGAAAAAAAAACGAATTAAATTGTGTACGGTTAATAAAAAAGTGGTTTTTGCACTTATGAAATACACCTGCGGTGACTAGAAAAGTTCTGTATCCTATTGTACGTACAAAGTGGGTCTTTGAACAAAACTGAGCTGCGCCAAAGTGAAAAAAACCTAATTAAATCGTGCACAGATCATAAAAGGTGAGTTCTGCACCTATCAAATACACCTGCAGTTACTAGAAAAGATCTGTATCCTAATATAAGTACAAGCTGCACAAAATACAAGCTAATATTTCAGCAAAAACTGGCCAAAAACTGTTAATAAAAAGCCATTTCAATATAAGGTCAAAGCAGAGTCTGGGCTGCACAATATCCACTCTCCTTTCAAAAGCCTGCCAGCCTGTCTGTCTGTGTTCGCGCGCGCCCCCCCCCCCCCCCGTGGCTGTACAGCGCTAGATGCTGCTTTGAAATTCTCAGCCTAAGTAACTAAAAACTGAAAATCTCTAATCTACCTAAGTTCAATATTCACAGCTAAAACCATAGTTATCTGTGTGAACAAAGAGAATAGTTTTGCTGAGCTATTTTGAGAGAGACCGAGCACATGTCCTGCTCTTATGAGTCACAGACACACACTGATCATGAACAGGAAGGGCTGTTCTATGTAAAACGAAGTCATATGATTTTTCCAGCCAATCAAACCATACGCATCCCAGTCATGACATCGCATACCCAGCTCACCCTGCTCTATTCTCTAAGCTGATTTGCTGGCCGCCAAAATGACAGGAAGCGCAGAAAATGGCGCGATATTAATAGATTATGCGCAGATTTTCACCTAAATTATCGCATGATCGAAAAATTCCGATCAACATAAAAACCGTGCCGATTTCAACTTTGTCGATAATAATCGTTCAACACTAGTTATGACACCAGCTGAAACCAGTAATTAGAAGGCAATATCATCTGGTTCAACTGGCCTATATAAAGGTGGCTAATTAACAAGGTGCCACACAATAAACATCTTATGATGGGTAAAACAAGTGAGCTGTCTCAAGACCATTACAACCTTATTGCTGGAAAACAAAGGTCAAATGAACACTGTTGGGGCCATACTCTGGAAATGGAAAGAACATAATTTCACTACAAACTGGCCAGGACCATTTGCTCCCCACAAGATTTCATAGGATTGAAAATAACTATCAAAATAGTTGTTCAAGAGTCAAAGATCACCTGTGGAGTGCTACAGAAAGACCTGGAATAAACAGGTACAACTGTTTCAAAGAAAACAACAAGTAATGCACTCCACACATGGCTCACTACACAAGACACCATGCTGAACAAAAAGCATGTTCAAGAACGTTGCTCAACAACATTTACACAAGCCCATGAAATACTATGAGAATATAGTCTGGTCAGATTAACCTAAAATTTGACTCTTTAGATGCCATAATACATATCGTGTTTGGAGGCTAAATGGCACTGCACACCACCCCAAAAACACCATATCAACAGTTTGGAGGTGAGAATATCATGGTGTGGAGATGTTTTTCAGCATATAGCACTGACAAACTTTATATACTGTAATTGAAGGAAGGATGATTGGACACATGTAGACATTCTTAATAAAAATCTGCTGCCGCCTACCTGGATGATAAAGATGAAACAAGGCTGGATTTTTTAGCAAGAAAATTATCCTTAACACACAGCCAATAAAACTTTCAACTGGCTTCAGAGAAAGAAAATAAAGCTGCTAGAATGGCCCAGCCTGTTATCTGACCTGAATAGAAAATTGAAGGAACTAAAGCTCAGAGGCTATAGAAGGAGCCCAGAGAAACTTCAGGATTTGAAGAGTGTTTGTGCCAAAATCCCACTTGAGTAATGCATGCGACTAGTTTCTCCCTACAGGAGGCATCTTTAAATTGTCATCACAAACAAAGACTTTTGTATGAAGTTTTAAATTAATCTTAGTAAGTGTGTTCAATACTTTTTCCCTGTGTAATTTATCATTATTGTACATAACTTCATTTATGGACATGTATGGTTTAATTTCTTTGCCTGAGTGGATTTGATGAGTTGTTAATGTCATCTGGTGAGAATTTTATGTCAACATCACTTTTAGAAATATATTTACATAGAAAATTGGAGATGTGTTCAATGCTTTATTTCATCTGTTATAGATTGCAGGCTAGTGAACAATAATGACTTACACCTGAGACAGGGTGTAATATGAGTGGTAGGGTAGCAGGCCTGGAGGTCTTCATTAGGCCAACTGCTGAAAAGACAGCAAGAACACCCATGATCTTGTCGCAGAGAAGGGCAATTGGGCAGCAGAATAGAGCATTTTTAACCACCAAGATGCCACTATTATTGAATTATTTTTTAATTACTTATATGTGACTAGTTGTCATATTTCAGTGGTTAAACAACTGAAATCAGACTTATCTCCAATCCTGACTGCTATTTGCAGGTACTGGTACTCCGCTGAATATACATTCCTTTTACTTTTAACGACAATATGTACAAAATAGTCTTACCACAGTCTACACTCACCGGCCACTTTATTAGGTACACCTGTCCAACTGCTCGTTAACACTTAATTTCTAATCAGCCAATCACATGGTGGCAACTCAGTGCATTTAGGCATGTAGACATGGTCAAGACAATCTCCTGCAGTTCAAACCGAGCATCAGTATGGGGAAGAAAGGTGATTTGAGTGCCTTTGAACGTGGCATGGTTGTTGGTGCCAGAAGGGCTGGTCTGAGTATTTCAGAAACTGCTGATCTCCTGGGATTTTCACGCACAACCATCTCTAGGGTTTACAGAGAATGGTCCGAAAAAGAAAAAACATCCAGTGAGCGGCAGTCCTGTGGGCGTAAATGCCTTGTTGATGCCAGAGGTCAAAGGAGAATGGGCAGACTGGTTCGAGCTGATAGAAAGGCAACAGTGACTCAAATAGCCGCCCGTTACAACCAAGGTAGGCAGAAGAGCATCTCTGAACGCACAGTACGGCGAACTTTGAGGCAGATGGGCTACAGCAGCAGAAGACACACCGGGTGCCACTCCTTTCAGCTAAGAACAGGAAACTGAGGCTCCAATTTGCCCAAGCTCATCGAAATTGGACAGTAGAAGATTGGAAAAACGTTGCCGGTCTGATGAGTCTCGATTTCTGCTGCGACATTCGGATGGTAGGGTCAGAATTTGGCGTCAACAACATGAAAGCATGGATCCATCCTGCCTTGTATCAACGGTTCAGGCTGGTGGTGGTGGTGTCATGGTGTGGGGAATATTTTCTTGGCACTCTTTGGGCCCCTTGGTACCAATTGAGGCATCATTGCAACGCCACAGCCTACCTGAGTATTGTTGCTGACCATGTCCATCCCTTTATGACCACAATGTACCCAACATCTGATGGCTATTTTCAGCAGGATAATGCGCCATGTCATAAAGCTGGAATCATCTCAGACTGGTTTCTTGAACATGACAATGAGTTCACTGTACTCAAATGGCCTCCACAGTCACCAGATCTCAATCCAATAGAGCATCTTTGGGATGTGGTGGAATGGGAGATTCGCATCATGGATGTGCAGCCGACAAATCTGCGGCAACTGTGTGATGCCATCATGTCAATATGGACCAAAATCTCTGAGGAAGGCTTCCAGCACCTTGTTGAATCTATGCCACGAAGAATTGAGGCAGTTCTGAAGGCAAAAGGGGGTCCAACCCGTTACTAGCATGGTGTACCTAATAAAGTGGCCGGTGAGTGTATATAACCAACGGCACACACAGATTTTCTTGATGCAATTAAAAAAATTTATTCTTCCATTAATGTCAATCACAATATGCAAAATCTGAATAAAATCCGGGTGACGTTAGTAAATATAACATATAATTCATAGAGCATGTCCCAAACGTTTTCAGTCAAAGCCCTTTGTCTAGGGAATCTATGAAAAATCAATATTAATAGTGTTAGTATATAAATAAAATACAAATAATAAGATAATGTTAAAATCATTAAGTGACTTATATAAAATGTTGACCATAAGACACAATACATAACATATATCAAAGTACATGACAACTGCACAATAACCTATTAATACATATAGATGTCAAGACATATAGGACACTTGGACAGATAATATATAGTCACTATATGATGTGTTTGCAGACTACATGTGACTGAGCACATAGAAACACTATCATCATCAAATCACATAGTGTCACAGCACACGTTTCTGCCGTAGAGGAGCAAAGCGCTGCGGGGGTTAATCCCTCTAATCGGTCGACACACCCAGGGAGAAGTACAATGGAAAGAGGAAAAAGTACACATGGCACTCACCATTCGGCTTTACATCTTCTTTTATTTAGCACATGATCCCATGGAGGGGCTAACAATGAATGCATCCATTGTTAGCCCCTCCACTGGATCATGTGCTAAATAAAAGAAGATGTAAAGCCGAATGGTGAGTGCCGTGTGTACTTTTTCCTCTTTCCATTGTATTTCAAAGGACTGTACTGTTTGACTCACAGAGCAACAGGAGTAAACGGATTGTATAGTGTCTAGTAGGAGAGTGCTGATCCTAGATTTGGGTGGAGTGAGCAGTGCCGAGACTTTAAGTCTTTGCGTATCTTGCTTGTTGTACCCAGGGAGAAGCCTGACTGCTGAACAGAAGATTGACACCTCAGATCCCAATCAGGTCAAAGGGTGTGTTGCCCAGGCCAATAGAGGAGCCCGGGGGCTGCATAAATCAGCTGTGGGGGCAGTGTCTGGGCACCTCATTTAAACCATACATGCCAACTCTCCCGTTTTTGGCAGGGGGGTCCCGCTATTTGGGGTCCCCCCCCGCCCTCCCGGGGGAGTTGGTCCTTTAAATGGCCGCTAGTGCGCTACTCCGGCGCCACCGGTCCGTTCCCACGGGCGCAGGGTCCGCTCACCCGCCCGCGGTCCCACTGTGCGGGGAGGAGGCAGGAGGGAGCGCTCCCTCCTCCCCCTGTATGTCCGGCGCCGCTGCGCGCCGTGCATACAGGTCAGCGGCACAGGGGAATTGACGCGCGGCTGCTCTCATTCCCCCTGCGTCGCTGAGGAGATCGGGCAGGAGCCTGGCCGGAGCTGCAGGAGCCTGGTCAGGTAAGGGGAATTTATTATTTTATTTTTATTAACTACATGGGGGGCTCTGCCTGGCTACAATGGGGGGGTGTAACTGGCTGGCTACAATGGGGGCAACTACCTGGCTGGCTACAATGGGGCAACTACCTGGCTGGCTACAATGGGGGCAATACCTGGCTGGCTACAATGGGGCAACTACCTGGCTGGCTACAATGGGGGCAATACCTGGCTGGCTACAATGGGGGCAACTACCTGGCTGGCTACAATGGGGGAACTACCTGGCTGGCTACTAAAGGGGGCACTACCTGGCTGGCTACTAAAGGGGGCAACTACCTGACTGGCTACTAAAGGGGCAACTACCTGGCTGGCTACTAAAGGGGGCACTACCTACCTGACTACTAAAGGGGGCAACTACCTGACTACTAAAGGGGGCAACTACCTGACTATTAAAGGGGGCACTACCTGGCTACAAAGGGGGCAACTACCTGGCTAACAAAGGGGGGCATCTACCTAGCTACAGAGGGGGCATCTACCTTGCTACAAGGGGCTCTACCTGCCTTAAGGGCACTACCTGTTAGGGGGGGCCTACCGGGGGGCTATAAAGGGCATCTACCTGCTTTCTCCAAAGCCATTAGTTTTTAGGGAGTGGGTTGGGCTTTTTAAAGGGGGCGGGGCAACAAAAGAGGGGCTTTCCACAAAAATTTTTTTGCCGCGCGCGCTACACCGCCCCCCTCTTTAATCCCTGTTTTTCCTTTAAAAAAGTTGGCAACCATGTTTTTAAACGGGCCAGGTAATCTCCTTTTCCTGTAAAAAGGGTTTATCCCACGTTTCCCCATTTCCTCGTTGCTCTTTTTTTTTTTTTACCAGTTCACTTGCCCTCGGCTTTCTCCTCGCTTCTTTTTGGGTTTCTGGTTTTGTACCGTGTTACTCCTGTGTTTTTTTGGGTTTCTTCCTGTTTTTCTTCGGTTCTCTTTTTTTGGCTTTGGCGACCCACCCCGGGGTTACCGCCCCGGGACCCCCTGACGGCCCTGCACATAGCACATAAATTTTCGCCCATTGGGGTCTCCCATCTAGGGCACACCGGGTAGGTGGGGACTGTGGCGGGGTGCAGTCAGTGCCCACTGCACCTCCTCTGACGTGACACATAGTATCATAGATTCCATAGACAAAGGTCTTTGACCAAAAATGTTTTGGACATGTTCTATGAATAAAATGTTATATATTTACTAACTTCACCTGGATTTTGTTCTGATTTTGCGTCCTGTGATTGACATTAATGGAAGAATACAGTTTTTTCAATTGAATCAAGAAAATCCGTGTGTGCCATTTGTTTTAAAAGACGTGGGTTGATTTTTGGGACGGGCACCACGAAATTTAAGGGGGATGTTGACGATTCATGGCTATCGGGATCGATCGTAGCCCATAGTCGGGCCCCTATCGATAAGGTTTTTCGATAGTGAGCATCGATTATACAATTTCCATTAAAGTCTATGGGAAGCAAAAACACCTTTATTATTACACCCCAAAAAAGGGGGAAAGCGAAATTTAAAATCCACAACGTCAAATGGATACGTCCACATCTTAGGCAACACACTTGGTTAAAAAGCACAGAAAAAAATCACAGACCATTTACAACCCGGCTTGTACCACACCTGACCCTTTAAACCGCACACCCCAAATTTAAAAAAGGGCAGAAGGCGTTATTTGAACCATCAGTTACTTGAACGGACATTGAATATCCCTGTCCTGGGAAAGCACAGAGCCCCAAACCTGCATGCCCCCACATTTTAAAAAAGGGCCCAAAAGGGGTCTTTCAACCACCATTTTAGTTTTACTGACATTTACATACCTTCCTGGGCCCCGCATGAGCCCAAACCTCAGACCCCCCCAATTAAAAAGTGGCGGGAAAAAAGGGCTTTTAACCACCATTTTAGTTGAACTGGACTTGACTATACCCGTCCTGGGGGCCACCATAGCCCCAAAATGCATGACCCCCACATTTAAAAAGTGCCGGGAA